>JAHZNC010006111.1:0-15658 GCA_027744095.1 Zhuqinia jingwanae
TATTTGATAATAATGGCATATAGTGTTTTACTGTGTATCTGATTATTAGTATATTGTGTATGTAGTATTAGCAAGTTCGCAGTCAGACTGCTATTACTTGTTTTTTTTCCTCACACAGTTAGTTGGTTTAGTTTTGTGTTGCATTTTCTGTTTGTTTTGTGCTCTTCTTCGACAACCAAGTAAAATGCACTTAGCCGCGCGTAGTGGTGGCGGAAGGATCTCCTGCTGTGGAGTGAAAGGTTAGCTGGCATGGTGGTCCCTATCCGCAGAGGAGAAAAAGGTTTGTCTCGTCTGGTTTCCTTTGCTCTGTGGATGTATTAATGATGAAGTTTGAGCGCATAGGATATTGATGACTAGGAGAAAAAAGAGAAAAATAAATAAAACAAGTGTGTTTTCCAATCTTGCTGTTTTTTTTCTTGGATAATATCCTATCGTATCAAAACTATTATTGCACACACACACACACACACAAGTACAACTATTATGAGTATTATTATTATTGTTATCATTATTGTTATACACATAGTACATACACACACTGCTTAGGTATATGTGTACGCTTGCAATTTGAAGGCAGTAGTCCATGCATTATTTGTAGAGGCGATAGAGAGAAAATAGGCGATATTCAATGGGTCCATTGGATTGGATTGAAGTGAATTTGCTGAGGGGAAAAAATGACTCGAATGTTTTTTTTTTCTTCTTTTTCATTCGTTGTTTGTTATGCTATTATTACTGCTACTGACTTTTTGGATGTTGTTGGCAGTATAGTGGCACTCATACACTGCATTGCTTGATGGTACGTGCAAAGATCTTGATGATAATGGTACAACGTTGTTGAGTTGAATTGTTGTAGTGTGTGTATATATATTTGTATATTGGTGGGGTATGTGGAGTGGAGGTAAAAAAAATACAGAAGATGTGAACATAAGTAAAAAAAAGAAAGCACTGCCATTTTATATTATTTACGAACATGTTTGGAGATCAAAAGAAATATAAAAGAAAAGGGAAAGTAAAGTATATGGGTATGCCAGTTGAAATCGAGATGATGATATAGGCAAAAACCCAAACTAGCAATATCACAGATGGAGGATACTTATTTTATATTCTTCCGAACAGCTTATTTCCCCATTTCCAAAAGGAACAAGTTGCGGCCAATGAAAATATTGTACAATCACAATTTCTTGCAAGATTTCATACCTTATACCACCTAGCTTACTCTCTGCGTATGTGTGTGTGGCTCTTTTATATCTGGCTTTATTTCCTTAAAGATTTTCGTAGAAGAAAGATAAGAGGGAAAAACAATACATTAAATAAAGTAGGAAGAAAGCAAAAACAAACTATATAATAATATGTAACACTATATATATGGTTGTTCTTCTTGTTTGTGTTACGCTGAATGTTGGTGGTGGTGGTGGTAATCCAAAAAATAAATATATACCTTGATTTTTAAAAGTACCCCACGGGTGGGAAGAAAATGGGTACTCTTTACTCGTTTAAGTACCACATGTTATGGTTTTTTGATGTTGTTTGTTTCTTTCGCTACTGAGGAAGGGAAAAGGCAAAGTTGCTACAGACAGACAGAGTACCATTTTTACAAAGTTGCGCGCCGTTGGTGAAAATAGTGCACAGTAACGGATTTAAGCATATGGGCAGATACCGCAGCCATGTCCTGGAAGAATGTGAAATTGGATTGCATTGGAAAGTGGTAGGTGGGCTTTAATTTTGAGGGACAAAGTCTCACAGAACTTCATTAAATGAATAATTTACAATTGGTTATTATATAGGTACCATAAGATTGACGATAGGGGTTACTACTCTTTTTGATGATGATGATACGGATAACGATTTTAATTAAAGAAGAAAAAGATAACTATAGAAATTAGAAAGGAAATTGCCATGCTATAAAACAATATTATTGGACACTGCACAACTGGACACATTTTTTTGTTGCACAATATTATTTCCACTCCTCCTCCTCTGCTATATTACTTTACTCTAGACACTAGGCAATATTTTAATTGTAATTGCCATGAAAGCTTATGTGCACTTACCATATTTATAAACCATAAAACAATTTATGTGTCATTTGCATTTTAAACCAGAATGAATAGGATAAGTTTGAAACAAGATAAAATATTATGGAGCAGCAGAGTTGTTGCTGTTGTAGCAGTCTTAATTGCCGTGTAATAAACATTGTAGTATAATTTCTCAATTTTATTTTATGTTGCAGGCAAAGCTTGAGACAAAGGCTCTGAAGGCGAAAAGGCCAGGATTCACTGATGAGCGGTACAATGAGACGTCCTATTACACGGAAAATGGTAAGCGGAAAATATACCTACATACAATGTGCTTATGTATGTACATACACATTATGTATATCATATCCATACAAAAAATATACCATGTACCAAAAGCATGTCATCATCATCATCAGTACATTATTCCTATATTGATTATTATATACCATAATATTCAATATTAGAGTTTGCTCAAAGTGTGTCTACTAGTTGATAAAAAAATATATGTTCATGTTGTTGTTGTTGTTTGTGCATAGTAAAACTTTTTGAGTACTTCCCCTTTGTGATTTTGTTGCCTCATTAATTGCTCATCATACATTATGAGTTCAAAGTGGCTCGTACTATCTATCGTGTCATCTGTGTAACGTCGCGTCGTCGTCCTGGGCCTAGTCAAACGGGAACATTTTGACGCTCAACTTTGTATACAAAAAAGGACACACTATATAATTATACTGTGCAAACTTGTGTGAGTTTAATCAATATAAATGCTTCCAAAGTATATAAATAAACACAAACTTACTCTGTGAACTTCATTGAATATTTATTTTACCTCAAAACACACACACACATACATGCATGCATAATTTTGTGTATATAATCAAAGCATTATTTATATCCGCATCCCAAAAATGTTTAGTTTAGAAACTTTTAGCCCATGTACCTATATATATCCAGCAGTTGAATGAATTTTGGTTTTCCATGAAAAAACATTCATCCGCTCATTCCTATTTACATGGGGTTACGTAATAATACATGATATAGTTTGATACGCTGCGAGAAGCTGGAAAAATAAAAAGAGGGGCAGAGCAGCAAAACTAGAGAATATATATTTTTGGTGTACATCAGCTTTACATAAAAGCATGATCATCAGAATCATTCTTCCCCACCATCATCATCACCGACCATACCACCGTCATCCGAAATTCGATCGCTCTTCTGCCGCTGCTGCTGTAGTCTTGTTTTTGTTTGTTTGTTGTTATTATTATTATTATTATTCTTGTTTGTAAAACTTGCACTGGTAGTAGTTTTGATTCTTTCACTGCTTTATATACAGTGAAAAGTTTCCAACCACCACCACCAACAACACCAACTTCCATTCTTATCTTCCTCATGACACACGATGATGAGAATCATCATCATCTCGTGTGTGCTCACCAGAAAACATCACCACCACCTCCCCTGCACTCTGCTTAATATTCAACATCATATAATCGTCATACATCATGATGATCCTCATTTTCCGCAACACTTATGATATGATAAAAGAACTACATAATATGTACAAATGTTTGTTGATGTTATATTTGTTTCTCCTTTTTTTCCTCTCTTGCGTTTTTTGTGAAAGGGGCTTACGATAGTATGGTTTATTTTGTGGTGTCTATATTTTTCATATTTCATTAGCGGTTTTCCAGTACTTCGTTCTTCTTTACAACTTCACATAAACCAATTCTACCGTAAAAAGGTTTAAAATATTTATGCATGTACATATCTTTGTATCAAATGCAATGAGTAATGACGTATGTTTCCAGTTTCCAGCACAATTATGATGATGATGATGGTGATGATCAAGAACTATAATAATATATTATATGTGGTGACTATCTACGACGTATGTATTTATGTATGAAGATTATGGTCGCCCATTTAATTTAAGTTTTTACTGCTACTACTACGAATGAAATATGAAATAAAGTTGAAAGTATAAAAAAAAGTACCAGCATGCACTTAATATGTATATAGCGGACATATGCCTTTTTTCTTGCTGACAGTTCTCTGCTGGATGATTACATCTTGTTGTTGATGTAGCTCTGTTGATGTGATGATGATGCAGGCAAAAAGTGAAGCACTCGACGTCGGTTTGTCTTGTTTCCTTCCCTTATTCCCCATCATCATCAGCAGAGGAGAGATGCGTACTTTTATTTGAAGATGTCGTGTAATCAGAGGCATCTTCTTTATCTTTTCTTGTATTTTGTGTTGTAGTGTGTGTGTGTGTGTTGCTTTCTTTCTGTCTGGTACTTTTACTTTTTCTTCGTGGGTCTCACTGCATGATATTAAGGGATTACAGTTCGTTACGTCAAGTGGAAGTCTGGTGTGTGACGACGGTATATTTAGGGATTGTCCTTGTTGTGTTTTGTGTCTTTTTCTATTCTTCTTGGTTTTTATTGTGTGGAAAAGTGTGTACAAAATACATAGATATAGCATTATATGCTACACTCACACTGGCAGTTTACAAGTTTTGTCTGTATGAAATGAAAAAAGATGAAGAATAGAAGAAACTTTTTTCAGAAATTTTACATATGCAGAGAGATGGAATGAGAGAGAGAGCAAAGTAAGTCATCATATGAGTCGTGTAGTAGTAGGCATGTTATTAGATGCAATTTAGGCAGGTATATTCACTTGTTTTGTGGATATAGATGTCACTGTTATCATAATCATGATCATCATCATAGTTGCTATTATTATTTATTTTTTTATCATTTTTCATAAATGAAAAGTATGCCAGCAGGATACAAACATATAACTTCCATCATAATCAGCATTAGAGAAGTAGTCTCTTGGTTCGTAGAACTACACGTATCTGTGTAGCAGCTTACAGGTTTTTGTAGTTAAAATTTACAACTTTATATATATATGGAATCCAAAGCACCATTGAGGAAGTAACGAGGATGAAGATGAGAAAGTTTTAAGCTAAAAAAAAAAGTTTCATGTGAATGAATAGTTTTTCTGTGGGGACAACGACGAGGAAGAGGAAGAAGCATGTGGGAAAATATAGGCTATAGAAGAAAAAAAAGTAAAATACCCACCTATTTTCACTGTATATTATAGTGTGTGTAGTGATGTTGCTTGTTGCTTATATGATGATAATATGTTAGCTCTCTGCTATTGCCTCAAGTTGGGTAGTAGTGCAGAGTGCAAATACTGCTATGTATATTATACAACGCGTGAATTGACAAAATGTTAAGAAACACTCAAGGCAAAACTTTTGCTCAAAATTCAAGAAAAAGAATAAAAGTTGGTTGCTTTCTCTTCATGTATATGTAGCTGTTCTTATTCTTTTTGAAAGAGAGAAAAAAAAATCTAGAAATTCTAAAGAAATTACTTTCTTTTTTTGGAGTGTGTAAGTGTGATGCTGGCGGTGGTTGAAAAATGCTCGCCTGGAAGGATAGAAAGGAGGAAGTAAAATGGAGAGAGAGTTACTCAACCGTAATATTGTCCCACGGGGAAAATGATACATATACGCCTAGTTACATACTTTATTAAAAGTTAACGCAGATTCTTATAATATGTAGCATTTTTTTATTTTGGAATAGTAGTATCCTAAAAGATTCACTACTGTAGGTGGGTAGGTATGTATGTATGCATGCTTTTCAAAATATGCGGGTCTACTACTTTTCTTATAACACGGAAGGAATACAAGACGATGAAGAAGAAGATGATGATGTGGTGATTATGTTGATGAGCTTATGTGGTCCCTTGTCGCTCCCTTCATCTTCATATTTTTTAAAGTCTGCCCCCACTTTTTCCTCTCTTCCTGTCTATCTTCCAAAATGAAAAGATCTACGATACACGATGCACATAATAATAATATGTATTATGTATACATAAGATGACAGTGGGTTGCGGTTGAAAAAAGAGATTATTATGTGGATGATCATGATACTGACAGTAATAATAATAATTTTCAATGATGATGATGGCCTCGCCGCGATAATAATGATAATGAGGACACACTCTCTCTCTCAAGTCTTTTCTGTTTGTATGACCTTTATATTTTATTACTTTTAACAACTCTTCTTCATAGTTTTTTTTGTGTTGCTTTCCCATGGTGGTATTAAAACTGTTTACTTTGCTAATGAGCCCCTATCCCAAAAAAAATAACCGAAGAAGAAAAAAGGAGTCAACTGTATAATTTATACCCTTTTGCCTTGTTCATAGTCATAGTCATCCGAGCCAAAGCAAGCAGGCAGTAGTCACTTTAGCCTGCTGCTGTCTGTCTGTTTGTGTGTGGTTTCGATTTGCCTCAGTGTTATTTTGGAATGTTAGCAGTTCTTGATAAGCATAATTGATTGTTCTACTNTTTAGCCTGCTGCTGTCTGTCTCTTTGTGTGTGGTTTCGATTTGCCTCAGTGTTATTTTGGAATGTTAGCAGTTCTTGATAAGCATAACTGATTGTTCTACTCTACATTTTTTGGTGTGGGCTAAAATGGAAATTTTGTTGTATGCTATTGGAACATTTGTATTTTTAGTTGGAGGGCTTTCGAACAATTAGAAATGACAAAGACATGCTTCTTTTTAGTCAATCGTATTTTTTTTTCAAGAGAGTATAAAAAACGGAAATTGAACTTAGTCGAAGCTTATATAGCTGAGGAGGGTAAAGAAAAAGATTGTGAATTTCTTTTTCAGCTCCTGGCAAATTTGTATAGGCAACTCAATTCGTGTAGTAAATTCCTATAGTCTTTCTGATTGTGATTGAGGCTGACTTTTTTTTACAATACTCTTTTTTTCTTTTCTTTTTTTATATTTAAAAATGCCATCAGGCTTCACTACTGACTATATCAATACTTTATTTTCATCTACTACCACTACCAATATATATACCGCCAGTGAAGTAGTATCACCCTGAAAAATTGATCGTTTTTTGGAAAGCTTCCATTTGTTTTTTTTACCCTCTATTTCATCTACTCTCTTTTTTTCGCATGTTTTATGTATGGGTAGTCAAGTAAAGTCAAGTTTGATATGACTTCCTCATGTTCTTTTCTCTTCTTTTTGGCTTATTGGCTTACAATCAGTTGAGTCGCACATGTCAAAGTGTCTGAAAGTCAATTTTTCTTTGGAGATTGATGGAATTTCAATTTTACTTGAAGAATGGTAAAAAAAAATACATGCGATGACGATTCCAAAAAAACCGCATACCTACACACATGAGCACACACACACAGTTTTTTACTCTTGTTGGCTTATTTGCAAGCATAAACCATGTTATTAGCCGGAAAGAGGAATGCAATTTTTATAGTTTAGGGATTCTGAACGCACACAGCAGATGCTGTAATAGTGGTGCTATGGTGTTATGGTGCTCCTGTTTAAAACGCAAAGGAAAGAGAGAAGGGATCCTTCTGAAAATTTCATAATATTTCACTTTGGATTGTGTGTGTGAGTGTGTTGGTTTGGTAATACCACCAGCCACCACATTCTTTTTTTTTGCTGTGGTTCAACTCAATAATAATTTATCAGCATTTCTATTTCAACTTTTTTTGTTTGTGTGTAGGTGTTCTCACTTCACCCCATCAGCCTCAAGAAAAATTCATGATGATGTGATCATATTAAATTTTTTCCCCTCTTTTTGTTCCCGGATTGTATCCTGATTTTTACTTTAAACATATTTTTCCAAGCCGCTACGGACCATGAGCATCGAAAACCACTAATGCCTATGCTTTACATATTATGCTGACCACAATCAACTAAACTCTTCTTTTTGATGATATATTTAATAGATTTGTTTGGCGTGTGTGCGTGCGTGCCTCTCTCTCTCTGTGTGTGTGTGTGTGGTTTTATAGAGTGCATCCTTTTACGCTTCTGCTTCGGTGTATGGCTTCAGTACACCTTTTTGTAGTACTGCAATGCAGTTATTGTCCATTTCATGACGGTAATGGCCAAGTAATCGCAATAATAATTGATAATGACAACATGTCAAGATTCTACACACAAGACTGGTAATATCACTAAACCCTGTTTTTTCTCCCTCTCTTTCTATCGCATATCGTAATCGTTCCCTTTTGTGGTCATGTCTAACCGTTGTCGTCCTTAAGCGTTGTTGTGTTGTGTGTATTGTGTATCTACAATGTACATATACATACCAAACTCTTCTTTTTTCGTTTCTACAGTAAAAAACCAATAAATGTTCAATATTGTGTGCATCGCATAAATATACTTGTGTAATGTTGTTAATAATAGTAATAATGATAATGGTGTAAATGGTGTGAGTTTCACCATGACAAAAAGATCGCGGAGAGTTTTCTTCATCAATGTAATGCATTATAAAATGGTTAAGTGATAGACAGACATGTGAAAGGTGAAAGGGAAACTTTTTTATACGTAATTTTCTGGAAGTGGACGAAAACACGACATTATATTTTTCCCGTGTGACCTTTTTTGATCTGGATATACAAACTGTTAACCATGAATATTATGTGAGATGGTTGGCCCAGACAAAAGTGACATTAAATTCGCAAAAAGAAGAAGAAAACGGAAAGTATAGAAACAGAAAAAAAACAATAAGAGAGAAAGAGAGAGAGAGAGCAGGGTTCATCAAAATTCTATGACACACATTCAAGTATGAAGTATACAAAAAGCGAAAGAGAAAAGGGACATCAGAAAAAGAAAAACTAGCTGCCATGTTGTTTTTGTTGGGGGATGCGATGGTGGGTGTCGGGTGTCACAAGTTTGTTCTTCCAATCCATTTATCTTTCTTCCTGTCTCACTTGGAATTCACACCGACAAAAAAAATAACTGTGTAGCACATCGCATTATACAATGTATGCATCTGTATATACGGGTATAGAACGAATGATTATGATGACGATGTTGTTATGAAAGTCAACATCTCTTTCGCTCTGTATAGTAATGTGTGCACGCCGGCATATATGAAATAAAAAGGAGCCATTTTCCATGAACTTAGGTTATGGTAGGGCTTCATATATAAGTCGCAAAAGTCTACTAGTTTTATATACTACCAACTTTCTTTTGCCCGCAAAGTCTGTATAATAATTTACTATATTTACTTAATTTTTTTTCTGAGGATTTTCTTCCCTGAAAGCTTGCATTCTCTTCCTTCCGTGAAATCCACAACCACCACCACCACCACTTCATTTTATATTCTGTGTATATCCTGTTGTGTCTCGTGTCTATAAAAAAATGTATATACTTGTTTTTCTTGTCCAAAAGGATGAGCTTCTAGGCTAGCCGTGACTTGTCTACTTTTTTTCCTTATAAATGTAACATTTTTATGGATGATGGAAAACAGCCACAGAAAAAAAGAAAGTATTTTCTCCTGTTTTTTCTTCTTCTTTCACGTGAACATGTGCGCCCCTGGTGCTGTATGCTGCGGTCTATATGCTTTTGATTTTTTTTCTTCTTCAGAGAAGAAAACTTATGCGGCACTAGACAAAAAGAGAGGATATAACCTGGTCATCATTGTCATCATCATAATCGTATCCTCCAAAAGACTTTCAAAAAATTGCTCTGACTTTAGTTCAATGGGAAAAATAGCGGTTTTTATAATAACTTGTTCGTGAAGAAGAAAATGCCTTTGCTACTACTATACTTGTCTCTTTATCCAAGCAAGAAAAGACGGGAAAATGGAAGGGGGATAAAGGTGTGTATATGGGAGCGTGTGTGAGAATACATCTTGAAATGGGATACAGAGACGTTTTCTGTTCGGAGAGAAATTGTATATCTGTAAGAGAGAGTGTGTGTGTATGTGTGTCTATGTGGGCCATTCACTCATCTTACTTCTTTTCCCGGTGTAACTTGATATGATTGTATAAAAGGATTTTATTGGTAGTAACTTTTCTCCCGTTGTTGGATGGACGGGTGGATAGACAGACAGAGTACATATAGGGATTATAGTGTTGTATCCGCCGTGTCATATAAGAGAATAGGTATTTGGTGGTGGTGGAAAAAGAAAGTCTCAAAATTTATTCCTCTCCTTTTTAAATGTTTGAGGACTACTAAAACCGGAGTCTCTGGATGGAGATGGTGGTGGCGGATGAAGATATCATTTGGCACCGTAAGATAATGGTTTTTTTAGCAGTAGTAATAAGTGCACATATACAGGCCGCTATAGTGTCTACTACCGGTTTGGGTAGTACATATAAATGATATGAGTATAGCTGAGTTTAAGTATATTATACTGTATATGATTTTTTTACTATTTTTTATGTGACGACTTTAGTCAGGATATCTTGGCGTAAATTTCGTCATTTACCTTCACAAACTCGTGAAAGAGCTGCAGCCATTTATTGCCCCGTAGGGGAACGTCAGGTTTTTGTGTGCACAGATGCTACTCTTCTCCTCCTTCCCTTCATGAAAAAAAAGAAAGTCTTATTATTCGTTTATTCCCTTCCTTCCTTCAATCAGTTGTGTGAACAGGGAATAAAAATGAAGAATGGTCGAAATAACTTACCGGGGAAAAGTGAGATGCATGTATATCGTCTTCGTGACAAGATATAAAAAGGTTGGCTATGTGCTCCCTTTCTCCTTGAATCCGTGAAATTGGAACCTTCAGAGAAGAAGAAGAAAGAAAAAAGCAACTTGTTACTTATATTTTTGCCCTTTTCTTGGATACTCTTTTTACCTTTCTTGGAGAAGAAATGAAGAGCGAGCGGAAATTTCTTGTAGAGAAAATCAATCTCTCGTTTGCCTCGTTTGTCGGGAGCACACACGGCTGTAGTAGTAGTAATTATTTTATAAATGGAAAGAGTTTGGTCAAGTTTCCCCTGAAAAAAGAAAACATCTCGGTATCTTACCTTACACAGCATATGTAGATCTACTTTGTAGTAATGTACCATATAGCATGACAAAACATAAGGAATGGAAGGAGGGATACGGTTAGTCAAGTTGATTAAGACATCCAATTTTTCTCTCAAGTTCCAGTGGCTCACGAAAAAGAAGTCAGAGAAAAAAAGAAACACGCAGGCAAAGGCAAACACACTCACGAACTTTGACTCTCTTTTTTTCCTTCTGTATCATTTCATTCTATTCTCCAGAAAAAAAAAGTTTTTTTTAAGGATTTCTATTTGATGTGATCCGAATGAGTAGGTTAAACACATATATTATGTATTTACTTGTTTATTATATTACTATATACATTAATGCATACACACATTATTGGTATGGTATGTGCATTCAGTTATAAAGTTCAAAAGGAAAAAAAAAGTTTACGTTGTACGTTTTTTTTGTCCTTGTTCAAAAGTTGCCAGATTAGAAACGTCAGATTGGTTTGTTGCGTTCCTTTATATTTTTTTTGTGAAACGGAAAGAGAAGAAGAAGAAGAAAAAGTTTCAGAGTTAACTTTTTGTATGATCTCAATTTTATTTCCGGCGCATGTGCTGTTTGAGTGTTGTGTATGTATTGTGGTGATAGGAGATGATGATAATGAGCTACTATATATATGGCTCCCAATCATACAATCAGTTCACAAGGGAGACAAGTAGATATTAATAGGTATATGCCACGCACGAGAAAGCTTTCCAATTAGTCTATATATCCACACGACACGACTGGATTCGTTATTGCTTACAATGATGATGATCATCATCATCATGTTGATGGTCGGTAATAAGAGGAAGACCACTTGGTCGAGTAGTAATGTGGCATGGCTTGCACGTTTTTGCTTACAAATGCACAATATGGCGGGGTTTATAATATCGGTGATGTGATGAAAATAAATATATGTACAAATGTACAGTTGTTGTGGTTACATGGTAAAAAGCTATGTATCGGAAATCAAGGCACAGGTTTTTGGTTTGAGGATGCTGATGATGATAATGCTCACATATTATGATGATGATGTCATAAACCCCAGTAAAGTTTTTAACTTTTTATGTCACTGGAAATAAATGAGTGTATATTCGGATGATATATTGTTGGGAGTTGGGACCGGGAAAAAATAGGATAGTGATATATTATATTGCTAGAGAAAAAAATCTACTTGGCTCCAAGGAATAAATAAAGATATTTTTTTGTGTTTGTGTTTAGCTTCTTTTTTTCTTCTGCGTGCAAATAATAATATTTCCAATGAAAGCTGGGCTGGGTATATGAGATGGTGATTGAGATATTTGTTATTTAGCAGCCGTGAAAATGGAGAAGCTTTTATATGCGTGTGTGTGTGTGTGTATGTGCATGACCAGTTACAGTAAGTCCCGGCAAAAAAAACTGCACTCATTTGTTACATTCTTTCAACAGCAAGCAAAAGCAAGTCTTATGTCATTTGTGTTGATAGTGGTTATAAGTTAGCCTGTCAACTTTTATGAATTGTTGACGTGAAAGTCTGTTGCGTTGGAGATGAGAGTGTGAAGAAACTGGCAGTTGCAAAGGGAGTTCATGTTATTATTATTATTATGCATGTTCTCATCATCCACATTTAGAGAAGAAAAAAATAGTAATGAACAGATTTATTATATAAATAGAGCTGTTAAATAGGTGCTTGAAAAGATAAGAAAGGAATCAGTTTTTTTTCTTTCTCTTTATCTCTCGTTGAATTATAGGTACATATGCATAAGTAAGTATATTTTATATATGTACTATGTTGTATGTATACCTACCCATATCGTATTTCCTCTTTTCTTATTATTATTATTATCTTGTTGTGTGCTAAAAATCGCAATTGGTTCGGTTCGATGATGACATAGTGTTTTGGAGTGAGTTATGGAGGCTGAATGTGTGCTCATTCCTCATCACACAAACAAATGTTACTCTGATTCGATGATTTTTGCAGATTATGTATGCTACTGCTAAAAAAATATTTGTAAATTGGAAGCGAGCCTGCTGCTTTACTCGCCTTTTTTCCAAGGAATGAAATTAAATGAAATGCAACAGGATTTTTGTTGTTCTTGTTTTGACACAACAGACCCATTTAAAATGAGAAGAAGAAAAATATAAAAAGGGAGAAAACTATGTACACACATGCATTTGACTTTTAAACACACTTATATACATATCCCCACTAATTTTTGCAAGATGATGTAGAATGTTGTTGAGACATATTTCTCAGTGGAGAATGCCAAAGGGAATTTATGATAATAATAATAATAATAATACTGAAAGGAGAAGAAAAAAGTGAGGATGAAGAAGATAAAGGATGAGCACTTTTACCACTAGAATGCACACACACAAACACGTATATTTTTAAATTGAAATAGTCAAAATTGGATTGGATTTGGATTAAGGAGGCTGAGAGATGAGATGGGGATGGTGGAGGAAGAAGCTCTAAGCTGATGGCAGAAAGAACACGTTTTGTGCCCATGCCAAGTTTAGGATTTTTATTCTGAAAGACATGATGACGGCAGGGCATGTATGGTTTCTCTTTTTATTTTACACGAGAAGAGCAAGAGAGTATAAGATACGTTGTTACTTTTAATATTGAATAATGTGTATGCGTCGTTGTTGGAATTATATTTTTTCTTCATCATCTTTCCTTGTCATCCTAGCTGTTTTGTTTTAGGGACAACCGGAATCTCCTCTTTTATTATGAATTTAAATTTTTTTTTGAATATATGATGAAATGAAGAAAGATAAATATATTATGTAGGTATATATTTATTATATTTTTTTGGAGATGATAATAATAATATATATATATACTGCACTTGAGCACTTGAGTGAGTGAGTGCGTACGGACACATTTGCATTTTGAAATTGTAGCTGACAGTAAGAAATGTGATGTGAAATCATAATGATTGGTTTGGTTTTCCAAATGGGAGACGACAAGCTGTGTGAGAGAGAGAGAGAGGAAAAGAGAACAACTTGGCATTGTGACAACTTACACCACCACCAGAGAGAGAGAGAAGGGAAATGAGAAAAGGAAAAGGCATATTTTTCAACAATATATTAATATTGTTTATATTTGGACTATTATCATTTTTGTAATAATATTGATAATGCATTATTATATTATTATACATAAGTGTGATGAGATGATGATGTTGATAATATTTCGTGGTGAAATATGATGTTATAGTACACATGTAATAATAATAATGCTATAACTATTTATGTACGTACATCTTGAAAATGAGAGTGTGAATGGGAGGAATCGGCATGTCCTCGAGTTAGGCAGCTGGAGCCTTGTTCCTAATTTTCTGGGTTGTATTAATAATAAAATGCAAACTTTTCATGCCAAAAATTGTCACAAAAGTTTCAGCGAAAAATTATAGTTGAGGTGTAGTAATTTTTTTTAACATATTTTTTTTTGCTTATGTTTACCTTATTTTGAATACTATTTAATAATTATACAACATTTTTATTAAATTTTTCTTACTTTTTGTTTTGATTAAGTGATCTTCATTGCACCCCACCTTAAAAACATATAGTTTTGATAGGATATCTTTTTCTTTTCTTTGTTTGATAGAAAAGCATTTTTCATTGTCCTTAAAAATTTTCTTTGTTGGCAACACCATTTCATTAAAAATTCAAATTACTTGATTCAAATTTAATTTACTTAATTGTAATAAAGTTCTCAGGTGAATTTTGTCACATGCAGTGCTGCCAAACCCCAGAGAGATATATCAACTCCGAAATTTGCTCTGGCACTCGATCTGTTACAACAACTGATGTTTTTAATATAAAAAATTATTCAAAAGTGTCCCACCACCACCTACTAACGTCGCATGTGGTTCGTGCACGCGGACAGCAGCGTCAAGCATAAAACCGTGTGTGGTAAAAAAAAATCAAATTAAGGGAAAGAGACAAGCAGCAGCAAGTGTGTTTGTCTTAAACTGTCGTCAAACTTGTTTTTGACTGCTAATTGCTGCATATATATTTCATTTTCACGCCATTTTGACTCACGCAATAATAGTTCAACTTTGAATTGTTACATTTTTTTATATTCATGTCATGTCACGGTATACAACATTCCACCAAGAAAAGGTTAAAGGTTTTTTCTTCTTCTCCCGCTCGCTCCCCTCCAAAAAAAAAAATTTGCTTTTTTATATTCTTTTGACTGTTTGAAATATAAAAAAATTATTTAATTGGAGCGGTCTGTAGGAAAGTAGAGCTATTTTTAGAGAAGATTTTTTAAGCTTTAATACAAATTCAAGGCAGAATTCTTTTCGGAATAGGTACATGTGAATTCTAATGCAACCTGCCTCATTCAATTAAAACGTGGAGCAATTATTGTTTACGGCGTATAATAAATAAATGGAGCGTTGAAAATAAATTGCACTCCCGGAAGGGTTACGCTTTGCTTAATATTGTGTCAGTGTTCATGTTTTGGAAAAAGGGAACAAAAAAATGTATAGCATTTTGTTGTATACTCCAAATTTTGGAGACCAAAGTCTGCCTAATTCCAAAAATAATTTTGTCGGTTCAGAGAGAAGAATCAACAGTAATAATAATTTTTGTTGTGTGCTTTACAAGTATTTGCCATGAAAATACCCGAAAATAATATTGTTCTGCATTCTTTTCCGTTTTTGTCTTATTGGATTTTCATTCAATTATAATTATAGTATATTGCGCTCATTTGGCTTTCCGTGGTACTTTTTCTGTGAAAATGAGCTGGAATAAAAGTAGATTTTGTATCAATGCGCCTGTCGCTCTTGAAAACGTTAAAATTGTGACAAGCAAATCCTCAAGTAATAACATAT
>JAHZNC010006112.1:0-20394 GCA_027744095.1 Zhuqinia jingwanae
CGGCAGCCTCTGAAAAGATTTTAATTCTCAATAAAGACGGGAAATATAATACTGTTTACGCACACATAATTACGCATTCAACAACTTTCTTTTCTAGCATCAATTGTTACACCATGTGACAAAAAACGATATTGATATACATTGATGATCGGCTAGCTAATAATATTACATAAAAGATTCCAGACAGGTCGGTCAATAATGATGATATGTGTAACGCTTTTGACACGGGGTATATTAAGAATCCTCCAGGTCGCATTGTAGTTTTTGTAAATCGACTACAAAACTAGAAATTCAGCCTGAGTGTTCCCAGAATTTACGATCAAAAACAAATCTTAAATAACTGTCTTCATTATATCGTACAATATAATAAGCTTGAACTTTTAAACCTCAACAAATTGCTATTACATTCTTCATCCTTCAAGTGAGAGCATTCAATTTTTCTCTTTTCTGAATTTTTCAGTTCTGAAGAACATAAGGAGTTCCGATATTGTGTACATTTCGTATATAATATACATATAATTTTAAGCGAGTTTTTACTACAGGTTGAGTTGAGATCCATTTACTCTTGTGGAATTCAAACTAAACACTAAACTCACGGTAATTTTTCAAGTCCGAAGGTACAAAAATACGTGAAAATGCATTACATGTTAAAATATTGTATAAAAATGAAGCGTTTTGTTTGTAAATATTTAACTGTGATTCAAATCCAAATCATAAAGACATTAGAAAGTGTTTATGCAAGCGATGAAAACAAAACAAAAATACAATTATCCTTTTCCCAATGCAGCTATAAGATTATTTATTAATCCGTTGTTTATACGTTTATAATAACATATATCTCAACTCGGATGGTCGCTGAATGACAATTGACGAATCCGGGTTGATGTGCCACTATTTCAAGACCTATATATAAAAGAATTTGTATTGAACATTATAAACGTATAACGACATTGAAGTCAGATGCTATTTTGCTATATTTTTTAAGACTATTATGCCAAACAATTTATTTGCGAAAATGTAGCACAAAAAAATATAATGGGTCACAAAAAATTTAAAAAGCTACCTCAAATGATGAAAATTTACTGATGTGTGCATGATTCTTGTTGTACGTAAAAAAAAATGCCGTCGGATACTTGGTAACTTGATGCTGATATGAATAAACAAATACCCCAAACAAAAAGAGTTTGTTTCCAAGAAACCTTTTCATTTCTGAAAAACAAACAGGAAGTGTATTTTGATGTGGGTTCAGCTTCAAAAGGATATTATATGCCGTAAGAAGTTTCCGTGAACCATATGTACGAAAGGGTATCAGCAAACTTCCTGCAGCTGTCATTTACCATACAAAGCAAGATTTTCTCCACTTTTCTCCAAACAAACTTTTATCTGCAAGTTTGTAGACGTATCAACAACACACAATTATTTTATGCTAACAAAGGAGTATGACCACAGAAATACATATAGTCAATAACGCCCGTATAGTAAAGGATTTGAAATGAATGTGCTCTAAAAATCACAACACATATGTCTATTTACTTCAGTTCCAAAACAGAAGTAAGTAGAGCAAAATACAAGTTTGAATAAGTCGTCACTTAAAGAATAAGTTTACTCAGTTGGAAAGCTATAAGTATGTACATTTTTAGAGCACAATAATTTGAAAAATGCAATTTTTATGATCTCCTGATATGAGTATAAATACATTTCAAAAGAGAAAGTAAATTGCATACATGTTTGAACAGCTAAGGCTTTGATGTTCTAAGCTGGAAAGGAAATATAAATAGTATTACATAAACTTGGTTTTTTTAGAAAATTCAAGAAGCGTTCAGTTTTAAACTTTCCTAAAAGTCCAGGTTTCTCTAATGCCAAAAATCTTCAAAAGTAAAGTAGCAATTGGGAACATGAAGTTATGAGTTTTGATTTTAATACATACCCATGTTCAGTGGTTCATTGAATTGAGTAGTGGCAATCTGGTTTAATTAAGGTACATTGTGATACCATCATATCAATTTTTTAAACAGAAGCAATGATCATACTTAAGATTATATGCTCGACTTCCAAAAGTTATATTCTGCAACTCTGTCTTATACACAGATATTCAGGAGTAAAAATGCATTAAACAGCAAGAAACAAAAGTATAATGCAGTAACATATAAAGAGGATGACATATATTTCTAATATTTAATCTAAGGTATAACGTGTCAATATAATCAAATCACAATTAAATTTCACTAAAATTGATTGGTGTGCATGGTTACATTTACACTACTTTCATGTGTCTATCGTTACTGTAGTTATTGGCGGTTTTTCCTATGACATTGGGACAACTTACAGAAATGTTGCCTTGAACATTGGTTAAGAAAAGATGCAAAGTCGTACTGGCGCATATTGTGGATGGTATTTGCTATTTAAATGGCCATCAATTTATTTTCATTAGCAATAGCTAATTAAGGATGATCATACCCTCAAATGTATTAGTAAAAACATACATGGTGAGTGAAGAGTGAAGGTCTACACGCTCGCTCAGTTCTTTCTAAAAGAATTTCCCAGATTCTTTCACTCAGAGTCATAATTTAAAAAAACAAGGGCATGTGTAGCCTGAAGAGTTCCAATTGTCTTGAATGCTGTGGGTAAAAGGGTTAAAATTCTTTTAATGTTTTTTTGTTCAACAGAAATGTGTAGAATTTCAAAATATTCTATAGCTCCTTTGTTTCTTGTGTACATTTTAGAAACTGTAAGAGCCTCGTTTAGTTGGCTTATGCACATTGCACACATACTATATTATATACTTACGACTTAGTTGTTTGTACATAAATTGCAGCAGAAATTTCTGCTGTTTGGCAGTGCAGAAATGATTTAACATCATTTCGCAAGTGGAGTATGAACTTTTTATGTAACCGTATGAAATTCCATCACTGAGCAAAACATGTGACTTTACTCAAATTAATATTAAACTCATTTTGTAACGTGTAGATCACCTGTGTTTAATACAATGACTTGCATTTACATATTATGATGAAGGGCCCTTTTATTTTGAAGGACACTTTTATTTTGAAGACATTTTGTATTTCTACAACTATATTTTATGTATAAATAAAAAAATCAACAAATAAATAGGTAAATGCTTATTGTTAGCAATCATAGTCTGTGCATAATTTGTTTTTTAAGGTGAAAAAGTAATAAAGCCTGCACATTAGACATTTTATGGCAAAAAAGATACTTATGTATACAACAAATATTTGAAAAAAACAAATGATAAAATCAGAGAAATAGATAAGTTTGTTTTAGCATACCTATTTATCTATACACGATTACCACATTTGGACCTTGACTCAAACGCACCAATTTTTGCTTGTGATTGCATCTTTTCTTCATATTATATTATTGGTCTAAATTGGGAGCAAAATGTACAGTTAGCTCATGATGGAGATCATTTTCTTGAGGGACAAAGCTAATTTATTGGCAGATTATTACATATTTACCACAGAAGAGTAGATGGGGTTAAATGATCAATCAAATATTGCAGTTGATTTTGATGTTGGCATTAGTATATCATCCCTAAAATCATCAAAAATGACAAAGGTATTTCTCACTTTTTTAAATTCATGATTGATTACTAGCTGCATATAAAATTCTGTCTCTTGCAATATTACTTGAAGCCACTACTTTCCCTTCCAGCATTGCAAGCGACATCTATTTTATAGAATTCACACAAAACAAAATGTAAAAGAAAAAGATAAAACGATATTTTAATTCGAGATACGAGAGAGCCCGACTGTCGGATGATAACTTGTGAATATTTGATGGGGAACCAGTAGAGGATAACGGCTTTCACCTGCTGCATAGTTTGTTGTTTCACAAGCAGCAGCTAANCTTGTGAATATTTGATGGGGAACCAGTAGAGGATAACGGCTTTCACCTGCTGCATAGTTTGTTGTTTCACAAGCAGCAGCTAAGCTTTTAGCTGTAGTAAACTACTCAAGAATACATATAAACGACTTGGCTGCTAGTATTATTTGCAGTGTATTTACCAGCTCATCCTACCGGTGGGAGAAAGTAACTAACTGAACGCAAGAGAAAGTATAGTGAAAAGTGCTCAACTGCTTTTGTAGATGAGACCCTCATCGGCATTTCAGAAACTTTGCTGGTTTAGGCTTAGATTGAACCAACTTGTTGCGTTCCAAATTTAATTCAATGTACAAGCTTTTTATGTTGAATTTCCTATACATTTGAGTACGGAGAAAGTAAACTTGCTAAAATTTTCCCTTTTACTTCATATTTACATAGTTTCGTTTATTTTCCGCTACGTTACACAAAGCAAATTGTTTTAGTAATTTATCACAATTTCACTGTTTGCTTTTGGTTCGTCTACTGTGCAGTTTAGAATGGAATTGAGAGCGTATGTATTTGTGTTCAATATTGTGTAAACATGCTCATTAATTCAATAAAATGTTCATTTCACCAACCTGTCTTTACAAATATCACAATCACGACGATTGGATACCTGACTTTTTTGGTAATTGAATAACATAGAACAAATAAGCTATCTTGTCATACTTTTTGGGAGATCTATCCAGTATATGGAAATGTAGACGAAAATTAGACAAATTCCCTCATTTGCCAAAATACACTAGCACACTCGTTTAAACTCTAAACGCTTTCGGTTTGGAACACATATGGCAAGCCACCTTCTTCTAATCCTTATTTCAAAACTTGTGCATGGAAAGTTGAGATTTTACTTGCTCACAATTTAGTAGTCTCAGAGTCTCACATATAGGTACATATCATTTTCTAATCTAAACCTATTCAGTTCACTTGTTGCATGCTGAAACTTATCAAGCAAACTACAACATATATATATCTTATACATATACCTACGCTCGATTTTGTACAAAAAACCAACTTTCACTTGAATTGCCCAAGATTACAATGATTTCCTTCCTTCAGTACCCCATTTCATTGTGTGGTAGGTTACCCAAGGAGGTTAGAAGGTACATTACTCCAAGAGTTTTGGTTGCCATTATAATGTCTAGTCGGTCTGAGTCCACATATATATTCATCCATATGTACTCCGGCAATTTGCGGCCAATAAAAAACTCATTACTGGTTTGATAGAGAAAGAAGTGAAATGAAAAGCAAAATGATCTTATCAGCGGTATCACTGTTTGTGTAACTGTTCTGTTTTCATTTCCACACACATATTGCTCATGTCTGGGAGTCTGGGAAGCACGAATAACTCACATAATGCATTCTATTACACTAAATACGTATATATAAATTACATTGTGTTTGCTAGGCATTATATTAAAACTACATTCGAGTTACCGGATGCTATATACTTACTTGTTAGGAATAATGTATGACGTCAAATGATACAAATTTTTGTATGAACCTTCCAGTCATTCGGCGTAAAATAATTAGCAATCTCTTTTGTTTATATTCACTACGAAAAAAAAACAAGAAAAATGGCGCACAGGCTATCAAGGATATAGAGACACACACAGGCTATATAGTGAGTTGCACCGAGAAAAACAAGCTAACATCATTACATTAATTTAGTAATATTTGACATTACTTTCACATCATCATGAAAGAAAGTTGTACCGCTGTATTTATCTACATTGTTTATTTACACATCACAAACTTTCTTTCATGATGAAGATGGACGCTTTTCTCATAAAATGTTGCTTCGATTCTGAGCAACAACAGATAAAGCTTTCATTTTCTATGTTTCACAAAATATTTTTATTTATTGTCATCGTCATCTCAACATGTACTATAGTAGTACCACAACTAAACCGACATTTGTGCTGTAATACCCAGACACTATTTCTGTCGAATTAAATGATAAAAAAAAGTATTGCCATGTACATATTACGATTATGGATGAAAACCAAAATCATGTTTGTTTGACAAAACACTTTCTCTACCATCGCATCAGAAAAGTGTTTTCAACATTACATAAAAAATACTTCTAACACACGCATCACCCTTATTCATGACATGACCTATCTAAAATTGTATTCATGTACGCCATGAAAAGAGAAAAATGATTGTTTGATATACGAGCTTTAGGATTTTAATGTTGTGTATGTAGACCATGTATCAGATCTAAAGACCGTGTAGCCAGCAAGTCTAAAATTGTAATATTTTTTAGCTTCTTTGTTTCGCAGTCAAAATTTATTAGCCTGAAAAATTCCTTTCAACCAAGTTAATGGCTAAAGAGCTACATCACTACGTTTCACATTGGCCGTAAATGTATATGCACAATATTATGTATATTCGCAAAAGAATGTGACGAACGGAATTGTCATGTGAAGTAAATCGTGCCTAAACTTACATTTAAAAATGAATGAATATAAAATGTAAGCGGATTTGATGGACATTTGTACTTGTGCGGTGAACATGCCCTGTTACACAATATGGGTCTCGTACAACACCCTCATAGACAAGCACACAGATAGAGTATTTTTTGCGGAGGAAAAGCGCAGCTTGAGTTTGAATCATTCTGATCTCTTTTCACATTACCCGTCATCCGTAATAAAATGAAACCAAGCTCATATTCAAAAAAAAAACTCTCTGTAGACAGCACACGTCCACACGTGTGTTTGTGTTGGTTTGGTGGTGGTGGTGGTACGGTGCCAATGCTAAAGCAACCGTAAAGGGCTCTTGAAAATATGATGCGTCTACAGGATTTGTCGAGTTGTCGACTAGAAGCCAAAACAAAGCCAACCGGAAAGAATGTACTAAAAATGTTGCCTTCAACTTTCACCCTTTCAGAGAAGCACTTTGTTGGCTAGAGATACTACTTTGTACATAGGTATACACTATATATATCGCCAAACCATTGTGAGATTCTATTCACAGAAAAAAAGTCAATAATATTTTCTAGTCTATCACGGCCACGGACAATCAATCCTACATCAATATCAAGAATGTAATGCCTTTTCCGTAGTAAATTATAAAAATGAGCTCAAATATAATTTTATTGCTAGTAATTTATAAAAAATTCCTGAGAAATATCCATTCTTTCCCCAGCTTACATGTTCATTCTAATTTTATGCTCATGCACGTTTTCCCAGTTTTTCGGTTACGAGTGGAGATGTTGATCATGCCAGTTTTGTAGCTAAAAATACAGCAAGATTCGCTGAATGATCGACTCCCAGTCTTATAGTTAATATGATTGTTAATTATTCGTCCAATGACGAGCATATATTACTTCTTTCTTATCTATATGAAAACCCATAATATTAACACGATTTAGCGGTGAGATATGGAACATAAGTTCCGACTTTCTTGTTTTTCAGCCAGAAAGAGAAAAATGTATCACTGCGTTGATAAAGGAATAAAGCGAAGTTTGTTGCCTACACACACTACTCCTAGTAGTAAAGACAAATCCTTATGATCTGGGATAGGAATTTGCTTTATTGAATATTTTTCCTAGAATTTATAGCTTCTCAAGGGAATTTTGTAAGATGCCTTTACACGTTTATTGTGCAAATCTGTCTGCTTGCACGTTTACTATTATGCGCTCAATTCTCTAGTAGATTATCCACTTGATGGAATCTACGTGATCCTAGTTATGTACCAACTTGTACAATAAAATAGCAGTTGTAGTTGTAGTAGTAGTAAGTGGTCTGGTGGTATGCATTATATATTAGGCATACATTTAACAAGATAAGCTCAGACAGGAAGCTACCGTAGGGGTTTTGTTTAATAGGAGCAGTAGAAGAAAAGTTGCTTTGAATGTATATTTAGGAAGGGAAAGTTGAGCAAGAGCAAAATATATGCTAACAGAATGAACATATTGTAGTGGGGCCTAGGGCCAGGAAAACTTAAAGATAATACCATGAACGTGGTAATAAAATGTCATTTATTAGAACTACTGCTGTGCTTTTATAGTGCTAGAATAATGAGATGATGATTAAAAAGTATAAAGTTGTGTCACATTACCCAAGTGGCAGAACGAGTTTATTCTGGTATCTACGTGGGCTGAGCGGAGCCATGAGTCCACTAGCAGGGCTTCGACATCCTCCAACAACACCTCCACCACCACCGGTGTCGCCACTACTGCTTCCAGTGCTGTCTCTTGAAAAGTAGCTTCGAATGCTGCATTTTTCCATCAAATTATCCACCAAATCAAGGCTCAACGTTGAGCCAGTGGGGGTTGTAGATGCTGTGCTACTAGTATCCTCCATTGAAGTACTTGCCGTCACCGTCACCTTCAAGTCAGGACAGCTATTGATGTTGTTGGATTTTGATGATGAGGATGGGTGAATTTGAATCATTGAGAACTACACTTCTCTTGTGCCGTCCAATATTCAATACAATTGGAAAAGTAATACTTTTTAAGGGGCTCTTCTGTCACGCTACTTCGTTTTCTTTCTTTAACAAACACGTGTATTTAGATTGTATTTAGAAGCCTTTAAGAAGTAATAGTAAAAATGTTTAACTTTGAAAAAATAATATTCTTTCATACAAAAAAGAAATATGATCTGATATCCACCCGTCAGAAGAAAAAAATTCTTTGCATATGTAAGAGATAACTTTACAAAAGCCAAATTTTGTTGTTACTGTTGTTTTCTTTGGGGAATACAAAACTTTTTAAAGGTAAGTATACTCACTCAGTATAAAAATCTAAATGTGACAGTAGAAACCTTGGAGGAAAAATAAAATAGTAAACATGTACTTGTGTACTCTTAGGTAGAAACTCTCAAAAATATACTTTCCTGTGAAGTTCTTTACAAATTCCTCGTGGAAACTTTTTTAGGCTCATTTCTACTCGTAGCATTTTAGGTGCGTTTCGTGCCAAGCCCAACTTTATAATATTTCTGTCTCTCTGACTGAATGAGAGATGAGGAAATGTTATTCACAAAACTTTTGCTACACACATGTTGATTTAGGTGTAATGGTAAATGCATACATGTGCACACATGTACATACAGAGCTACAAAAATAACTTTCACTCGCTTTATCTTTGTCTCTCAGAGTTCCTTCTGTACAAAACACCAAATAACCATACGTATTCAGTCACTTGTGCAGCTTGTGACTGACGTAATACCAGAGTACACACATGTGTATGACTATGTTTTCACTTGAACGTTGACTTTCACCGATCGTAGTCACAATGATTTTTTGAATGTTGTACGAAAGCTGCTACTTTTACTTCACAAATAACGTATCAATGTTGAATGGTTGAATATTACACACTCAGAGGCCGCGAGGTAGAAATGATGATATGTAGTTTTACCGAGCCAGGTTTATTTTTTTAAGCGTATATTCATCTTTGAATAGTTTTCAGTCAATAAAAACTCTCACTGAGTGAAAAGAGGAAGCAAAGCACTGAAAAACGTTATTATGCCTTCTTGAAAAGTGGTATGCAATATTCAATACACTTGAAAAGGTGATGTGATAGGATGAAGATGATAGGAGGTAGTATATATAAAGTAAGTAGCAATTTGAAACACGGTTTTTCTTGTCTGAAAATATAAAAAGTCATAGAACCATCCATATTTTGTATGCAATTCAAAAAATACAATGAAGGCTAATAGACTACATGTAAAGTGTTACTAGATAAATATATATACATGCATACATCATCTTGTAATATTTATTTTTTTCAAACTTTTGGTAAGACATATACACATACATTTATACACACAGGTGGGTACGCAAAACAAGGGATGGAAAAGGATACAAAAGTTGCTTTTCTTATCGAAAAAGGTTTTTGACTTTCACGCAGCACACAGCACAGCTTCCGTATTTTAGATCTAACTGAGAATCTCAGACTGAGATTCTCAACGGTTGACGCTGTAGCTTGTTAAAACAAAAGAATGAGCGAAATAAAAAACCTTCTGTTTCGCATAGGCATACATATTATTATCTTCAGTGGGAATTTAAAAGGTTCTAACAATAGAAGCATATATTAGGAATACAAAATTTTGAACGTGACAAGAATTCAATGCAAAAATGGGGTTTCCATTAAGGTAGATATGTACATATGTAATATTTTTATGTAAGATACATGTATTTGAATATTATAATAACTACGATATTACGACAAAATACTCGCCATAGGAAAAGTAATAGTAATTTGATCAAACGCTTCTCTCCACAAAACCCTTCTTGTCTCTATATTTTGATTTTGGATGGTGCATCTATATAGCATTTATTTTCTTTGCTATGGATGGGTTGCTGTCTGTTATATATTTATTTCGTGCATGGTGCTATAACTATTATGCTTTCTAGCTGGGTGATGAATGTTTTGCTTGCCAGTTATTGCCCTGCCCCGAGCTCCTCTGGCATGCTGCTCTAAAATTAGTGCTCTGTGAATAGTAATTGTTATAAAAATGTATATGGAAATATAGATAGTTTTGCAAGTCTTTTTCTGTTCCTAAATACAACAAAGTTATCGTTTCATTTACATCACAAACTGATATTCTCTGCATTTTACTTAGTACATTTTTGTGTATAATTTATATTGCATGATACTATATACTCTCAGCATCCACCCATTTAACTATGGATATGTACACGGATGCCCAATATGCGTTTTTTGGTGTCAAGTCTCCGAAACTCCAAACTAGAGTGCTAAATTTAGCATTACACCCTTCTGACGAGTATAGGGAAAAATGTTTTCGTTATGTTATTATTAACTGACAAAAATACATGCACCTTTTTTTATGTTGGTGGTAATAATTAAGCACATGAAATGAAGCGGAAACTTTTCAAAATTGATTCACTCACGTTCAATTAATTATGCTTGTTTTGCTTGTGAGTGCTCTATGTTTTCCATTATGACTATGTATATTATTGTATATATTATTAATGTATCTATCCTTGTTTCTCTTCTCTTCCCTCTTGCGTGTGCTCTTACACAGATTTGCTATTATTCCAGCCATAATAACCTTAAGTTTTGCTATTTTGCGTAACCGTATGGTAGTTAGTATTGGGGTTTGCAGGGTCTGTTTATAGCAACATTGAATTGTCAGTTGGATGCTGCCAAGAAAAGTGCCGAACTGAAGGATGGTGTGCTGTTTTGCGTGTGTGAATGGTCTGCTATATTGTGGAAACCCGTAAAATTCCCCGTTGTTGTCTCCCCTAGCAAGAAGCTGTCAGTTTTAGCTACCTATATAGATATGTATAATGCTGTCTGACTCACATCTCACATCCACAATAACATCAAAATCACATCCACTAATCCCAAGGACTTTAGGAGAATGCAAGGGACAAGAACGCACAGTTTGCATTGTACTATTCCCTAACAAGCAAGTAAACGTAAAATAGGGGTTTTTCCCCTGCTTTTGTTGACAAAATCGATCATCAACACACTGAACACTTTGTGTATGTCCCCTAATAAGGGAAATAAACTGTCTATACACACAAACAAAACAATATAAAAGCCACAAAGGTTGAATGGCAGCTCAGCATTTTGAACGATAGTATTTTACAGAGAAAAAATGCTTAAATATACTTATAAAGTTATATTGTGTGTGAAAGATTGATTCCCATCTGGAATTAAATTTGAAAGAAAAAAAGTTGTCTCTTTTTGTATGTTTATAAGCAAGCATGCTATTTACAAGCACAACATCCGGCTAAATACCCACATACAACATACTTGATCTATCCCAGCTTATGATCATAACAACAACAACTGCTTGCTTGAATAATATGAGGGACTGTAAAAATTGAAGTAAAAGAAAGTAATATAAGTTGTAGGAAAAAGTGTATAAGGGAATGATGTTATCATATAACTACATATGAGTGAGGGGGAATTGAAGAAAATTTGTATATTTATTTAGTTTTTTATATTAATCGTCCTTTTATTGTTGATGCCCTTCCCGATTTGCTCGATCAAAGTAGTAAGCACGTAGGATATTGATCGGGTATAAGTAATTGCCAGATGAAGCCCCGAAGCAATAAGTTGTATTTAGTTGAAATATGAAATAAGTGAAAGTACCCGCAATATTAAAAAAAATGAACAAAGAGATAAGTATTATAACCTTCATGTCCACGTAACTTTCAATTTTATGATTTTTTTCTTGTGTATTGCTCCTGTTCAGTTGGCAAAAAACAGAAATAAATACAAAAGACTGCAGTAATATGAAGCTGTAGGGCATGGATGGATAGAAAAAAAATACATCTTTGTTGAGACTATTTCTTAGACTGTACAACGAAAACCACAACCAAGCAATCTTCATTATTTCTTCATCTGTTTAAGGAAGTAAGTAGGAAAGGGGGAGAGTGAGATATAGAGTATAAATTGAACGCACTGGATTTTTGTGGATAAAAAATAGATACAGAAAAAACAGGTAGAAGGTTGGATGTAGTAGATACAAAGAAAAGGTGAAAATTAAAGAATAGTTCTACATCGTCATCGAGCTATGTATGGATGTATTTCATTTTTATAGTACATTATACTTTACCTACCACGTCGTATTAAAATGTAAATACTCAAAATAGATGTTATATACAATCCTAATATGTCTACTAAAAGGATTAGAAACAATCGTTTCAAAAATAACTCAAAACTAAAGTAAATAACAAATCTCATCCAAAGTTATATTTAAGCATTTATAGGTTTTCTATATTGCGAGATTAATGAATTTTGCATAAAGTAGTAGCTTTGAAAATGTTCCGTGTGCTTAATACTCACTCTGGTTTGAAAAGGCAATATCGAAAAATAAAACATGTCCTATTATTATGATTATACTTCCTATATAAATATCTGAAACTGCTTGCTTTTCTTACATTTGATTCAGAAACTTTTTCCTAATATTGGTAATACACGTTTTTGTCGCACCACTAAACTAAAAAAGATATATTCATTTGATACATATACGTCCTGTCAAAAAAATCACCGCATGGAACTAACAGTAACATTGATGATGTAATTTGTTGTGGACTAATGCATACACTTCTATGGTTTGTTAGATAGTTAGATGATGGATGACCAAGGTGATGTTGCTCTGAGGAAGAGATGTAAAATTTGTAAACATGCGGTTTCCCCTCTCTCTCTCATCCACCGCTCTAGTATCATATTACGTGCTCTGTGAAATGTGTTACACTACAAAGGGATACTGCTAGGCGCTTAAAAGGTTTTCAACGGGTTGTCGTTTACGTTTCCATTTTCATCATACATTATAAAAGTCTACTTACATCATGATACAGGACGGAAGATTATACATAATAATGGTAATGATAATGTTACACTACAAAAGTATACTGCTAGGCGCTTAAAAGGTTTTCAACGGGTTGTCGTTTACGTTTCCATTTTCATCATACATTATAAAAGTCTACTTACATCATGATACAGGACGGAAGAAGATTATACATAATAATGTTAATGATGGATACGATGGTCTTGTAGCTATCGTTTATCCGTGTTTAAGAATCCACAGGGAAATAAATAGTCAACAATGACGGTATGATGATATGATAAAGCGCGGAAGAGTAACTATTTTGCGTTTGGGTAATTGCACCCAGTACAACAAAAGGACACATATGTACTTTCTCCATCTCCGCTGTCTATTTTAGTACTACCTGCTTGGCGTACTGAGGAATCCGAAAAAAGAAAGTTCCTGGTATATAGAAAAACTACGTACAAACAAAAGTAACATGTTGCACACCCGAATACCTTTAAAATCCCAAGAAAGCTTTTTGTAAGAACCACTTTTCAAGTCAAACATTGAATAGAAGTATAAGAGTGGTAGAAAGTGAGGAGGAGAGAAAAGAGGGATGATATTGTAAATTTATATTGCAAAACTGTAGCTAAACCTTATGATAGAAATGTTTTTAAAGTTATGTAGTAGTACGTGCCTCAAAGCGAGATTACATTTTGAATTATTAATAACAAAAAGCACACACAAGATTGTGAGATGGATGAAGGAAAAGCAAGGAGAGGAAGTGTCCTGTTCATTTACTTCACTCATACTTCTAAGACTCTAGGGGTCTTCACTTTTCTTGCAGCATTATATCTAGAGTGTTTCTCCCTGCCGTTCCGGAACATTGCCAAACCAAAAAAATAAACAAGAAGTATAAAAATCCACATGTTGCATCGTTTATTGGGCTAATAATATGTTAATGTAAATATGGTAGTGAAGACAGAGAGGAGGGCCGTATGTTTGTGTGTTCTCTTCATTACAAAAGTATGTACTTATTATTTAGAATATGGATGATATATTCTTGGAAAAAATAAATGAGCAAATTTGATGTGAAAGAAGAAAGTTTAGTTTGCATAAGTTTAAGCAGATAAAGTTGTTTTCTGGGGAAAATAAGATGGTATAATATAATTAATATTCATAATTAAAACCTTTTTGTCTTGAACTTTAGTAATGGAGGCCTATATATGTATACATGTATCAAGTATAATGCTCACTGTTGACTGTCACATGTCTCATAAAAACCTAAAGGTGCATGACGTACTTTAGTTTGTTAATAAGCCGGAATGGTGTTATACTACGGTGAAGTGGAAATATACTACTGTATGTTGTATATGAACACAGAAACTACCAAATAATTAATGTGTACATAAGAATGAGGGATTCAGGGAATATCATAAAAAATGATCACTGTAATGAAACCATAATGTATTATAATTCCAATGAAATTTACTAAAATAGTTACCACAAAAAATTTATGCACATCTCTCGCGGGAATAACAATATTGTCAAAATGAAGATGTCATACAAAACGCCTGACCTTATCAAACGTATATGTGCTAATCACTAATAAGATGAAGACAAACAGACAAACCAATTTTTGCACAGCACTTATAAATTACCTAGTCTAAGTAAAAGTTAATTTTGCCTTTGCATGTTTCTTGGTGAAAGCATGAGGGTAGAAAGCAAGAAACGTATACGTTAATACAAGAGTTGAAAGTTGTATGTAACCGGAAGGAAGAAATTTGATAAGCAGCTTGAACAACACGACCGTGAAGAATAAATTAACTGATTACTGCCTGTCTTTGTGTTAACAGGTGGAAGAAAGAAGAAACTTCAGAGCAATATAACTCAAAGAATTGTTTTCTACGAAAAAGGAGATCCGGATCCTACTGTAGCAACATAACAGCCTGACTTGCGAGCTAACATTACGTAGTTATTCTTAGAAAGTAAAAGTTCTCCTCTTTCGGAAATTACAAAGCTAAATCATTTTCACAAAAGTAATATAAATTATTTACAAATGCATCTTAAGTATGATAATAAAAAAGACATCACACAGCATATAAAGCAAGATATATTTAGGGGACATATACACATTAATACGATGTCCCTTAAAGGGATCTGGCAAATAGTGACCGTTTATGTTAACGGTAAATGACAAAATTGTGACAGGGAGTGGGCGGGTCGAAGGAAGTTTTTTTTTTTAAGAAATGCCTTTAAAAAAGTTACATATCCTTTTTTAGTCTAACATTTTACCATGAACTTTTACATGCAATTCCAACACAATTTTCACTCAAAAGGTATAATACAGAAAAATTTAAATACAATGATTTTACTATATTTGATCGGCAAACAGTTTTCCTTGTTTTAGGTAATATCTTTGGTTAAGTCGGTTAATTAATAACACAAACACAATAACAATCTTTCCTGATGACATCATCAGGTTAAGCTGAAATGAATTCGTGGGTTTATGCGGCTTTCCCTCGATTAATGATATTCCAACGCTGGGGCTGTAAATTTAATGTGGGTGTGAAGTTAAGGGTGTAAAAATAAGAACGAGATTGACGAGGTTAATAAACAAATTTTAAAAAATATTGTGCAAATGAGTCTTACTCTCTGACGTTTCCTTAAGATGCAGTGGACACCACGTTGTTGATAAGCAAGAAAACTACACTAATATTAATTTTGTCCCCAAATGAACTTTATTTACTTTCCATCGTCACTGTATAGCTGGTTAGCACACCTTTCCATTTCCAATTCGCGAATGTAAGAATAGTGAGAAGAGAGGAGAGAGGCTTCTTCAATCTTGAGACATGAGACAAACTCACCACCGATGGTAACGGAAACATCTAACAACTAACATCATCAGCGGAAGATGCACAATTACTTTTATATGCACTACAAGCTACTGACGCTAGCTGAGCTGCTCCAGTTGCTCTTGTTGGGAAAAGAGAAAGCGACAAGACGACGGAAAAAAGATAAGGAAACATGGAACGCAGCTTCCACTTCCAAGATTTTTCTGCTGCTTTTTACACCAGCCACTATCACGCGAGATTTGACACTGAGTCAGGTGGAAGGAAAACAGCGTGTTGCTACTACGTCTGATTTATTACTGAAAGGATCTATTAGTCGTTGTCTTCTATCACTTGCAACACACAGCTTCCTCACTGTCTTTTGTATTGTTTCAGTTTCGTATGCTTACACCAAAATGGGTGAGTGTAAATTAGTGAAAGCAAACTCCTTTCTCTTTGCTATGCCTTTCTCTCTGTACCGTTTCCAAATATATATGTATGTGATGCTTTTTCGTATCCAGATTTCATGCCACATGTCAGAAATGAAGTAGATTGAGGAGGATTATGGGGTATGAAGGATGTATCACCAGTACTAAAACAAAAAACACCGAACACTTCAACACATATCACACATTCAATTTTATTCAATTGTGGGAGTAAAATAGTAGTATTCACTGTAATTTCTTCCCAAGTAATTCTTCACACGTGTTCTCTTCATTTGCATGATCCATGCGGAAAAACCTATTTTGTATAAACGATCATTTCATGTTATATAAAAATGGCTAAACATTGCCCATATTCATCAAAATGTAACAGTGAGCATGCCGTACGTGTTGTAAAATATACATAGGTACACAGAAAAGAATGCGGACCATAAGACCTGCGGAGATGAGTTTTTGAAATTGCTTCAAATTCTGTTTTGAATATGCATAGTTCCATAGCGGAAATGGTAAAGGAAAAGTATGTCAGTTTCTTTCAAACTTTCGACTTTTGATAAGAACAACTTACATTTGACTAATAAGACAGTTTGTTCGGAGAAAAAAGTGCGGTCTCATTGTTGCATGATTCAAATGCACAAATACATTGACAACATTGTGTACCAGAATTTTTAGCAGTTCCAATCTTTTAATTTCAAAACCTCATTTAGTTATTATGCGCATAAAAAAAGAACTTATTATTACCTTACACTTTACACTAACAGCATTCTTGTACCATACGTAAAAAGGTAGCAATAAAATTTAATTTGTACTCTCATATTGAGTTAGCTGTCGATTGTGGTTTTAGTCCTTGCTTTACTACAGCCACTTTCACCGCCACTGCTGCACATGACGGTTTCAATTTTCTTGTTAGCTTAGATAAATTATCGTTGCTTATGTGCCCGTCCGTATTTATTAATAAAAATGTTTTCCAACTGTTCAGCAGTTCAGACAATAAGAAGAAATAAATTCCACAAGAGAAACTGTAAGTGTAAACGTTATCTAAAAGCTTATGTCACATTATGCTTTATTTGGTAGTTTTGTTGTTGGTTGGAGAATACTGAAATATATTTGGCATGCGATATATATATACATGTTGTATATATGGAATAATGTTACTCAAACATCAGCATAATTTATTAAAGAATAAATTTTAAGGTAAGGATTGATCTTTTAAAATGATAAATATGGAGATCAAAGTATAGTAAATAGTAAATTCGTACTTACTTCATTGTTCATTGTTGTTGTTCATTCATCATTGCCATTGATTTCACGTTTCGTATTACCACTGTATTTTAGGGTAACAGTGTTAGCAAGCTAGTCTGTCGTAATAATTGGAAAAACGTGGTATACTCTTTACTTGTATGATGAATTTATTGTGATTTCGTGTAGTTGGAACTGAGATTGAGAGATTGTTCATTCAAACTTATTTAACTTGTCAAAATTAATGGAAAATTGGAATGGAACGGTTGATCTAAGACTTTCGTGTCATTATCCGGGTTCCAGATGTCATGCACAGAACCAGAGTAGGGTATGTAATGATTTACAATTTACATAATAAGAGTTTACTGGACTAGGAAAAGGGTTCAAGAACTGCTAACGAGTCAAACAAGTGGGTTCTTTGGAAATGATCATTTTTACCTTTGTAGCATGATGTACCTATACATGTTCGTTGTAAATTGTACTTCCAAAAATGCTCGCCCAGCAAATGCAGCTGAAGTCAGACCACATCCATGTTCATGCCACACCAAATTAAGATTTTTTTAGAGAATTCGTAAAATTGGAATGTAATAATTCATCAGAGGCAAGTATAAACCAATCCTCATTGTACATGACAAATTGATTTATGAATCTCATTTCACACAAAAACCTGTACCTGTGCGGTTGGCGGTTGATGTGGTGGAAAGGAGAGAATAACTTGGTTATTTCTGTAAACCTCTTTTACCGCACACTGTACGTGTGTGTATTATCATCGGTCTAGTCTGTGAGCACGTAATATTATTAATGTTATAGTTTTTTGTCATTATGTTTATTCGGTATCTGTATGTGGTAACACGATAGGTTAGTTGAGTTTGTGTAGTATTTGGTATGTATGTGTTGTTGTTGTCATAAAGTAATTGTAATAAAGTACGTGGCCCGTTAGCATATCATTGCCTGTGTGAATGAAACTCCAACCACACCAAAAGTCAGTACTTTCTCCTAAGTGGTTAGATCACGACAGGGTACACCCATTGTGTGTGATGAGGTAAACTTTCTCCTGTGAACATTTATTTGATGATTTCTATTTTCATATAGCATCTCATAAATATTTTATCGGTTAATGAACCAGAAACACAATAAAAAGAACTGTGAACTTTGGTTTCTATACTGAACTCATTCCCACCCCACATTTCAAGGTTTTAAAATGCATAGAAAATATTGCATTTGCATTTTTAGAGTGAAAAAATTGTAGTACGTTTCAGTTTATTCGTAAGCTCCCAGCAGCACTTTATACGGTACTCAACCTTACAAATACCGCAACCACAACAAAAGCCGTTTATATATTGTCATCAACATAATATATGCGCTTTATAAAGAACGCAAGTGTAAATTGATGCAGTACATATGCTGACAGGCAGAGGTGACGCGAGAAACAAGTTTATTAGATTGCTAGACTATTAGCTTTCACTCTGTATTAGCATAATTCAAAGCGCTTAAATCAAGGTTTACTGAAACGAAAAATCAGAAAAGTTGTATATATGAAACAAAATCTAGCATCAGTATTTAAAGATATAGCCCAAGCCTATACTGCACGTGCGAAGCAAAGCATTATAGAGTGAACGTTCCAGAGGGAGACATAAAAAAGAATGACTTTTTATCTTGTAGTTTAGAGCAAGAAAAGAAAAACTGGACTAAAAATTATTTACAAATGCCGTGGTGTCGTGTATCTATAAACTAACAGGGGATGTGGAGAAAAGCATGTTGCTTTATAATGAGAACTGACGGGTCTTAAAAAAACTGGGGGAAAATTGGAAAATAAATAGTCAAAATAAAGAGACCTGTAACGTGGTGTCGTGTATCTATAAACTAACAGGGGATGTGGAGAAAAGCATGTTGCTTTATAATGAGAACTGACGGGTCTTAAAAAAACTGGGGGAAAATTGGAAAATAAATAGTCAACATAAAAAGACCTGTAAATACGTAGCTGTGAGTTTCTGGATAGCTTTAAAAAACATTTAGCTGAAATACTGTTAGGAACGCTGCTGTGCTAACAATCAACATCAGATTATTAACTACTATCTAGTGAAAAGTTGTTTCTCGCTCATTGGTATTTCGTTTCATTTAAATAACAAAGAAAATTCCCTAATTACGTACTGTAATTTCACCTATTTAATAATTTACTTGTATATACCATGTTTAGGCCAAACCGGGCAAACCCCGTCCAGAGTGTCATTCTCCGGGCGTAAAACTTATAAAGGGTCGAGGTCATACCCTAAGGAACCTGTGTACCAAATATGAAGACATTTAAGTAAACCCTCATGAAACCCTGACAGACGAACAGACAACCTTACCAAAGTCAATACTATAGCTGATTACGATTACATCAGCTACGTAATAAATCAAGTACACATGTTGTACAAAGCACAAATACTGAGTTACTGAGTATAAAAGATAAGACTCAGAGAGTTCAATAAGAGGGATCATTATTTTTTATATCCTTTGTAAGCTCATCATCAGTTTTTGTGAATTTGCTGGATATGATTTTCTATACAAAATTGGAAAATGAGTATTAGTAATGATGTATATCTGTGGTGCAGATACTTTTAAGCATTTATAGCTTATTCGTGGAACTAAATATGAATCAAATACTGATCCTCAGTATTAAAACATTTTTCATCTCTTTTTGGAAAGACCTTGAAAATAAGAGAGATAAAAGAAAATGGAACTGGTATGTATATACAGCCTTTTCATTGCAACTCGTGTTTACGTATA
>JAHZNC010006113.1:0-23119 GCA_027744095.1 Zhuqinia jingwanae
ACGATGGTGGATCGGATCACATATCACTTCTCCTAACTAATACTTTTGATGTGATGATAATCATGGTCATTATACAATGCAGCTTGGAAGTACGTTTTTTTAACTATCTTACGCTGTTTAAATTTTTTCCTGCTGCTGGATGTTCTTTTGCATATTGTTACGATGCTCATTTCGTGTGCATGTTGTTGTGTGCGGTATGCTAATCGTTAAGAAATAACGTCATCTCATCGTCATCCCCGTGCATCGTCATCATATGATCATATTGAAATTTATGTTATTAAGTACAAGGAATGCATCCAAATGCACATAAAAAAATACGATTATTGTGCTTTTCTACATGTCGTGTGTTACTTAACTAACTTTGTAGACATTTAAGCATGGTAAATTCATTATCATTTACTATTAAAAAAAACTATTTCATCTAATTCATGCATGCATATTTACTATGTATTTACTTGCATCGAAAAAAACGACTTTTGGCAAAAGCTATTTACATTCTTTTTTACGACTTTGGATTTTTTACGACCATTTTTTGCTGTCAGCACTATCCACTACACACGCACCACACCGTGTGTGCGTTAACAAGAAGGGAGACAAAATCCTGTCAAAACCGCAGTCCACTACTAGAAAAATATATGTATTTATATGTTTACCAACCCCTTCATTTTTAAGCACATGTACAGTTTTGTGAAGAGAAAGAGATAGAAAAACCTTTAAAAAAAGAAGAAAAGATGAGTTGATGACGGTATTGACCTAATAAATATGTTGTACACGCGCAAATCGTAAAATACTCAAGCTATTTATTTATTTTTTATCCCTTTAACTTTATTTACGTAAGTTGAATTGCTCGGTTTTAGTTTTATAGCTTGTTATTGTTGTTGTGTGTTGTGTGTGTCCCGAGAATAAAGAAAGATAAACCATATTACATATATTTCACGGACGGACCTTTCGCGGCGGAAAATAAAATCTCGTATTCATATAAATGAAAGATGTTGTTACACACGAACCACCGATATTTTAAAAATAAAACATGAACAAACAAACTGCTCATATTGTGCTCATGTTTTATGGATGTTCAACTGTCTGTTTTTTCTGTTTATGTGTTGTTTTTTTACAAAGGAAAAAAAGAAGGACATACAAACAACAGCTAAAAATATATATACTTAACTGCTTTTCTTACGGACTTGCACAAACAAAGTAAAAGTCCACAAAAAAGTATATATATAGCTACACGTAATGTGACGAACAGAGCATAGCATTGCAGAGAGGTAGTTTGATATTGGGTGATATTATTTGATGCGTGTCCTTTTTCTCTTTATTTGTTGCTATCTATCTGGTAATTCGGTTTTTTACTCTTTATCTCATATTGCAGCATGTGTTTGAAAGTTTTTTCTTCTCTCTCTCTCTCTCTCTCTTGCTGTATATTTTTATCTCTCCTGGTTTTTTTGAGATGTATGCAATAATATCATCAAAGGATATATCGCCAGGTGAGTGGTTCGTCGATCATGAAAGGTTTAACATCAATAAAAAGGGATAAAGGCACGAATCATAACATTAAATGAAAAACAGGGAAGTTGAAGAAAGAAAAGGGTCGTATAAATAAATTTTAGAAAATGAAATGGTGTATGTTGTAGGTACACACCTATATGCATGTACTCTCAGTTAGTTAAACACTTATTGCATAAATATATATATGTAATGTACGTATCTAGCCTATATGTGTGCATGGTTTACAATGCCGGAACTTAAGGCATCACCCAAGGGTGCATGTCATGCATACAGAAACACATAGGTTGTGTATACCAACCTTTTGCAATAAATTTTGTGAAACGATAATATGAGCAGCAGCAGCAGCCGTGCGTAGTAGTAGTAGTGGAGAAGCTCTGGAGCTATACAAAAAAGTGTCGTGCGGGTAGCAGGCTACTTTACTCCAGTTTAGATCTTATTCAATGGGTAGGATTTGTGTGTGCCATGCCATCATGACATGGCCCTGTGAAGGCATGTCATGCATGCATGAGCAGTAGTATCAACATAAATAATACAAAATTTTACTTTCTTTCTTTTTTCCAGCGTTTTATTAAAGTCAGTGAACCGAGCCTTTTGTCCAAAAAAAAAGTAGATCATCAACAACAACAGTTCAACGAGAGGATTAAGAGGTTCCCTGTGTGCAGAACACGTACACACATGCAAACTTCCTTGGCTAAACGCACAGCACGCATGATGGGCATTACGGTTTATAATAATCAAGCTAAACAATAAAACTGAATCATAATAATGCACAGTGACATTGAGAATGACTCAACTAACAGCTCTCTGGAATTATTACCATCATCTGTGCATCATCCCTTTGTTGAGGTCCTAACTACATTGTATCATCATCATCCCCCATTTTAATGCGCTGTCGTGTGGTGAAGCATACAATGTAGCAGACAACTCGTTTCTTTTTCCATATCTCTCTCTGCAGTTTCATGCCTAATTTAAAATGCACCAATGCTGCAAAGGGAAAAGTGTATATATGTGTGTGTTCTTTATAAATGAATCATCTTTCCAGTTCAGTGCAGTTCATAATGATAATGAATAGTTTTAAATGTTCCCATTGTGAATGTTTCAAATAAATGCATATGTATTAAGCCTTTAGCAGACATGTGTAGAGAGAGAGTTTACTTGAAACAAAGCTACACAAAACACAAAATACTCTACCTCCAAAGTTGTTGGAAAATGATAGCTTGGATTGTTATTATCAGCAACGACATATTATGTATATGTACAGTCAACATTATAAAAGTTGATGGTAGGAGGAGGTAGGCACGAGTGGAAAGTTACACCGGTTGAGTGAATGGAAGTTTTCATTCAATTAATTTAATGCACTCTCTAGCTGCTGGTGTAATGATGATGATGAAGAAGATGGAACCATTTATTCATGTGTTTTATAGGAGTGCGGTAATAGAATAGGAATGCTTAACAAAAAACTAGCAAATAAAATGGGTAGGTAATATATCTAAAGGTAGATAATAATGTGTATCAAGCTATTAATGTTATATGAAATGTGCCTCGTTTTTTCCTTCGTTCTGAAATTATTCCATTTACTGATCAAGATTACAAATATAATTTTGATGATGAACGAGTCTGTTTTGTTAAAAATAAAGTCATTGTCTATTTTCCTAGTATCAATTCCAATTCAAACGGTGAGCCAAAAAGATGTACACATTTTTGTTAGTGCAACGTATACATGTACATCATGATGATATCCATCATCATAATTATATTTTGAAATACTATTGACTAAGCACACAATGTTGCCAAAAATAGATGATGTACATTTTCCTATTTTTTATAATTTTTTTCACCAGTATTTCATTTCATTATACGCGCTTCATCATCAGTTGCAAGTTGCAACAAAATACAAAAGAGCATCATCTCCTGGAAATCCACATAAATGGAACACTTTTCCGGAAAGTTATACAATCTCCAATGAATGCTCTCTTCTTTTCCTTGTTTACTTGTTGGCAATTCATTTGCTGACTTGTTAAAATAGTCCATCATCATCATCATTTAAGTAAAAAGTTTGATGATTGCTCCTTGCTCATAGTATGCATTATGTGTACCTATTGTAATTACAAAAAAAGTAATAGTGTGCTTTTGATGAAACATCATTTGATGCCCTTAGCATAATGTGTCTATATGGCATTAGGTCAATTTTCTTGGTCGAGTGGTTGTTTGTAACCGGAAAACCGATCTCTCTTTTGAACTCTGACAGGAAAAGGGAGTGAATGTGTAACTTTTTTTCAACAAGAAAACATGCCCCACTTTTCCGTATTGAGTTCAAGATTTTTGTTTTTATCGTCTGGGCAGATCAAAAGGATGATAAATCATTTTCCTCCTCAATATCAACAAGAGCAAAAAAAATAGTATGAAATTGGACATTGATTCTTTTGATAAAAGACGAGAGAAAGAAGATGTGCATGCTTTCTTCTTACAATAATCAGCCAAGTTAGTGTATATCTCCAGAAAATAAGGTCTTTCCTCTCGACATGATTTTCTTGCTCTTCAACTTTTTTCCCCGTTTTTTGTCTGAGAAAATTCGCCAGTGGGAGTCATGATCACGATGTCAATGATGATAACTTTGCTAACCAGCACCAAGAGAGAAAAGTCATACAAAAGTCATGTAAATAATAATAATAATAACAATAATAATAATAAACATAGTGAAAAGGCGCCTTGTATTCTGTATAGGCGATTATGTAGGCAAACATAATATGCTAATTTACTTTAGTGCCAGTCAGTCCAGTAGTAACAAAAGCAAGTAGCATGTACTTACTTTGGAATATACACAAGTGCTGCATTATTATTATTATAACTGCATAGTTCACGCAGCTTGTTTTATTGACGGTTAGTGAAATAATAAAATAAGTGGAAGGATGAGCAGAGGAGGGTCGGTCAGAGATGTAGTAAAAATGGGTACATTTTTCTTCCATATATAGATACTTTAGAGGACTGGGGAGGGCAAATTCGTGCAGCGTAGGTTGTAGGTATACACATGTTTTTTTTGTGTGTGGGATATTCTTAACGAATCCCAAGTAATTTGATTTCCTTCAATCAGCCTTCTTTTTGTTTTCGTGGATTGTCTATTTCTGCTGCTGCTGCTTTTCTCACTCCCTTTCTTTCCCTCAAGATCAACAAGCCCCAGAAGTAGTAGTAGACAAAGTTCAGCCAGTAGTATCCAGCACACTTTAATGGCAGGGTATATAGTGTCTAAACGAATTTACTACTGAATCATGTGAAAATCTATCTGGCTATGTGCGGAGCTGGCTTATAAAGTACACTTTTTTGGGGCTCTCTCTCTCTCCCTGATCTTTTGGCACTGGCGCCAACTAGGACTCTCATCATCTCATCTCTCTCTCTAATTGTTGTATAGCAAAGAAGCAGTAGTAGAGTAGTAGCCTCACTTTTTTCCTCTCGTTGTTTGTATGTAATCTTAGATCCAGGAAACCTCTTTGTTTTAATGCCTATTATCTTTTCTTCTGTATGCTATTTGACTATACATACATATTATTATATATCAAGCATTATAAAACAGAAGGAGATAATATTATGTATGTACACTGAAAAAAAGTAGTTTCGTGCTTTCTTTAACTTCCATGTGCGCGCACTCTTATTATTAATCTCTGTACGCAGTATGTTTGTTATATAGGTATACATACAACATAGTAGAGTCGTAGTACAAGTACATGACACGCAATCCACCAGCAAGTATTCTCTCTCTCTCTCTCTCTTTCTCTAGTTGACTGGATGTCTCAAGTCTCAACTCTCACTCAATCTTATTATGTCATGCTTTTCATCTTTATCCTTACAAAACGATGCATGCAGAGATTAACTTTATATCATCACATCACACCACACCATTGCTACTAGTACTGCAGTTGCAGTAGCTTTTAGTAGTAAAATTCTACTACCACATCTACACACAAAAAAAAATTACAAAAAGTGGAAAAAATGGTCGTCTATCTGCGTATCTGCTTCAATCAGGGCACAAGCTGTTTCGTCTGGACTTTTGGTTGTAAAATGTTTTTTTGTGTTAAATATACACACATCCATCAATTTAACTGCTCTGTAAGCTTAACGTTTTGAGCAATAGTTTGAGTATATGTGTGCGTGGACGCAGTGTACAGAGTTTATATATATATCCGTATATCAAACATAAAGATGTGTTGCTGGAGAGTAGATCAAAGATTTACAAGTAGGGTAGGTTTTTACTCACACCATCAGCTCAGCAACGAGAGATGCAGCATTACATTTTGTAACTTTAATCTGATCTCGTATCAAATAACATCAAAAATAGTTCATGTAAATTTTTTATGTGCAATAATAATAATAATAATATGTGTATATACATTTCTACATCCTTATATCAGATATCGTCTCTTTTGCGTAAAACAATTAGATTGTCTCACGATAAAACTGGGAGGAAAAATGAGGATGATAACATACCATGTCACTGCACTCCCATTTTGGCCCATTTCTGAGTAAAATAAAGAGAAGAAAAAATGTTATTTCACATTTCACCTTCTCCTTTCTACGCTCATATTGACATATTGCATCTTTGTTATATTTTATATTATACATAAAACATATCGCAATAAAATAAAAACATTGAGGGTTTGAGCAGAAAAAAAAATTTAGGTCACCATAAAAAAAATCTTTTTTTTTGAAAGTTCCAAACATTAAAAACACACACACAAATGCTTAATTTCATATTACAAACGAATTTACATACCTACGCATGCATTTTTTTTCTGGCTGGTGGTAAATTATATGCACCCTTACTCTTCCATCACCTCCACTACCCCTGAACTGCCATAGTTTTCGCGCTGCATCATAAAGTTTACCATAAACATTATTCCATGGAGTAAACAATACTCACTGTGAGGATTATAGTTGTATTACGAAAAGGAAATATATATTTTTTGGAGTACTTACTGCAACAAAGCAAAAAAAATATTGTAGGTATATAAAGCAAACTGCTGTTTTATCCTTGTTAACTGTGCTTAAGCCGAAGGTTTATGAAGCATGTGAATGTGAAAGGTACTTTAACTTTATTTTATCCGCTTACTATACTTACATTACATCATCATCATCATTACTACTACTGCTACTACAATAAAATGCAAAACACCTTATGATATTGCTTTACCTATATCAAAACAACAAGCGGGCATGCATACATGTATATATTTGCACCACATTGTCAAAAAAAAATATGTAGAGAGATGACATGTTTCTCTGTGTTGGTTATATTTATGTATATACCTAGTTACTTATAGTATATAATAATAATAATAATAATAATAATGCTTTGATGTGGTGTTGATTTTTTCTTCTTTTTTCGAATTTTTGAATCCATACAAACATGATTCTATTTTTCCTATTTTTTCCACTGAAAACATTGAACTAAGCCCTACAATGGTTTGACGTTTGTGTGTTGTGTGATCATCATTATCAGGATGTCAATGATGATGCTTAGGACAAGCAGTAAAAAAAATTCAGTGTGTGTTATGACAAAAGCTTTAGAAAAGAGTACAATATGTTGGCCAGTCAAAGAGAGAGAAATATAATAGGTAGAGAGAAGGACAGAAAGAGAGAAAATGGAAGAATTGAGTGATGGGATATGTGATGATGATGATGATGATGATGTTGTTGTCGTTATAAACTAGAAAAGACTTTTCCTCTCGCAATAAAATAATCCATTATTGTGTTCCTGTCCCAAAAAACGTAACACGAGTCCATATGGCATATAAAAGAGAGAGAGGAGAGAGAGAGAGAAGTAACTAGGCATTTTTTTCGATTTACGTTTCTGCACTTTATTTACAGGCTACTCATAAGAGAACATACTACACGACACGACCACCATCACCATCATCACCACCCTATAGACAGTTTTTGGGTGTTTTATGACTGCAATCTGAGGAACGAGCGAGAGAGACACAGAAAGAGAGAGAGAAAAGCCAGAGTAGAATAATCATTTGATACATTTGGTATTTGGAGGTGTGAATCCCCCAAAACCAGAAGCAAACACACACACACACTTATGCTCTTAACACAAGAAATAGAGAGAGAGATGTTAGATGAGAAAAAAAAGAGAGCATTACGTGTAAATATACACACGCATATAGATATACAGAGAGACAGTTTGTCTGAATAATCGATGAAAATCAATCTGAAGCAGCCGTGACCAGTCCCAATGCGAGTCAAATGGTCGTTCATATATGTACATAAGTATGTGTGCATGCTTTTAATGCAAAAACACACACATAGGGATGTTAAGCCATAAACATCATCATAATAAGTATAGTAACTATACATACATTGGTATTTTTTTCAATGAAAGAAAAAAAACATGCATAAAAGAGAGAAAGAGGGTGAGACCCAGATCAGATCAGAGTGTTCTTCTTTTTCTTTTTTTTGGTGTGTGCCAAGAGAAAAAGCAAACATAAAGTACAATAAACGTGAGTTATATAATAATAATATTAAAAAGTGTGTACGACTATATAGGAATCTAATGCATTATTATAGAACATCCCAAAAGCCGACAATAACAAATGATTTTGAATACTGACCCTACATTTATTTATATTATGACGAGCATCATGATCATCCCTACCTAATAATCACTTGGTTTTTAAGGTGTTTCCTGCCAAATAAATGCATTAAGGCAACTGCGGTGCTCCTACTCCCGCTTCTCACTCACTCTCTGTTGCTTTATTGTTATCATTATATTTTTTTGTGGGTTTATTATCAACAAATTTTTTACGAATGAGCTGCTCAAGCTGCTAACATTGCTTAAATACCAGAAATCAAAGGACGCGGAGGACGGTGAAAGAAAAGAGATACATGTAGGTATACACGCGATGAGTCGGCGAAATACTATGTAATAATCGCTCGCTTGCGCTCTATAATGTTTTTTATCTTATTATTTTATGCATTCCATGCAATCTTTTTTTTCTTCTTCTTATGAACAATAAAAAATGTACAACACACATGATGATAAACACTTTTACTGTACTGGTGTTAGATGATAGCCAAAAAAAATTCTTTATTTTTTTATCTGCAAGGTTTTCTTTTTTTTATATAATTGCCGACACTCCAATAAAAAAAATTGCAATTTCATTTTGGGTGATAAAAAGCGTTCAACGTCCCAAGTATATTTATATACCTTTGTGCATGATTCAGCATGTTATATTGTCCTATGCATGGACCTATGCATCTGTGTACATGTACAGAGGTGATACCTATTTTTATTCACAGAACAAAATGCTTGTAATGGTAATACATAATATGGGAAATTGTGGTCTAAGTCAATATAAAACTTGCTGGGTTTGAGCTTGGTCTCGCTGTTAAACGCAAAAACTATTATATCATCAAATGAATGAGAATTTTCTTTTGCGTGAACTGATGTGATACTGTGTTGTGTGTGTGCTTGTGTGTGTATGTTGTGCATGTCACTATTTTTGTGGAACATACATCTGCTTCCATATCATCGTTTGTTGCCTGTCCATCTCAAATCCATCCATCTGCATCTCCAAAAACCCGTCGTTTTTTTGTCGTAGGTAACCCCAGAGTCTCAAAACGACCAAAAACTTGTCCTAGGTAATAATAACAAGGGCCATATACCGGCCATATAGGGCTTATGGGCTTTTCTTGTTCCAGTTTGCAGAGAAATAAGGGTTTTCTATCATTATTACATGCATATGCATGCACGCATGTATATACCCTTTTTTGCCACCACCACCACCGTTCTTTCTTTTTTTAACGTTGTATTTTATATAACTTAAGCATATATGTTACTACTGCCAAGCCAAAAAAAAAGACGACGTAGTGGTACTGGGGCATTATTTATTACTACGGTGGTGGTTGTGTTACCGAGACCAGCAGAAGCAGCAGCACAGAAGCAGCAAAGCTGATGGAGTTAAAAGTGGTTTTCGTCTCACTCAACTCCACTAGTCAGAGAGTTAGCAAGGAGCATAGCAAAGCATACTGCATTATAAGCAATAAGCAGAAAGGCTTCTAGGTAAAACCCAGTCTCTACTCAACTTGTGTCTCCAGTCACTCGGTTACACGGGTGGGATTTGGTAGTCGAAACAGAGCTCTTGCTCAAACACATCTTAATATTATATGTTCTTCATAGTCAACAGTGTACGTGCAAAAAAAACCCTTTTCAGTCAAATATCCTAATTCCCATGAAAAAGGGTATGCCCCGGCGAAAAAAAAGGATAACACGCTATACCATTTTATTTTCTTGTGCAATTTGAGAAACAAAAAAAAAGTTTAATCGAAATAAAAAATAATAAGAAATCACTCATTCACTCATCATCATCCTCATTTCTTTTAATCTACAACCCATTTCGTGGAGGCGGCCAAGAAAAATCTTTAGACAGAAAAAAAACTCATCAAGAAAAAAAACGTCTTTTTCGCCGTCTTCTTGTTGTTGTTGAGGTTAATGGCAGAATAAGTAACAACAAAGGCAAAACGTGGAAGGAATTTATTGAAAAGATGATTGTTCTGTCTGTGTCTTGTGTCTCTTTCTAGTGAACCTCAAGTACTCTGCTTACATACACACAAACACCGCACATTTTTCTCATTTTTTTTCCTTCTTCAATTCCTCAACAATAAAACCAACCAAAAAAAAAAAGAGTATCGTCCGTGCTGTCATCGTCATCATCATCATCATTTTTTTACATAGTGGTGTTATAAAAAAACTGTGAGCAGCACAATAACACATCATCTTGTTATCTATTTTCAAACCCATAACGTTTTCTCCGTTTGATCATAGTGCAGTGAGTTGAGTGAGCGTGGATAACTCAAGTATAAATTATTGACGCATACCTATGCTGATATATAAAGCTCTAAAGTTGACTCCTTGTAATAAGAAGCTATTCTTCAAGCTAAACAGCACATTAAAATAGAAGAAAGAAGAAGAAAAAACACTTTTTTTATCAGACTGAATGAACAAACAGCAAAAAGGAGACATATTATATTAAATATAGGTATATACACATACAAATAAACAGTCAGTCACAAACATTATCAGTCATCTTTATCAACAAAAAAAAGCTAAAAGTTACATAAAACAAGCAAAGCTTGAGAAAGAAATGAAAAGGATGAAACACGAGTCAGTTTTGAGAATTGTTTAAGTGATTTTTATTACACCTCTACCTACATCTATTACTACTATATACATTACTATAAAAACATAGTTCATCATCATCTTCATCATGCTTTAATAAACCATAATATACTTTACATACATGCTACATGCTGTATGTTGTTGTACTCTACTGTCTGTTGTGACGAGTCAAGTCATAAAAAAATATATACATGTACATATTACATTGTGCATACCTACCTGCCTATATATCTTGAGCAGCGAAACAAGAGAGTAGTCCTCATCATAAATGTTTGATTCACAGTGAGTCGTAAGCAAAGAGACAAGTTGGTTGACGAGAGAGAGAGAGAGAGAGATGATACATTCTTTAAGCTTTATTATTATTATTATTATACCATTTTGTCCATCTATCTCTCTGTACGTGTGGAGTATATAACAGTGCAATAGTAATAACAATAATATACTAATAATTCTTAAGTAAAAAAAGACACAGTTGATGTTTATGAATAACTATAATGTTCTGGTACTAATAATCATAACGACAACAATGATATAATAGACAACAATTCATTCCTCGTCAGTAAGACAAGAGGACACACACTCTCAGCCAGCACAGCACATACTATCACGCAGACAGTTGCGTATGTGTTCCTTTAGGAGGAGGAGGAGGATGATGTGAGGTGACTGATGATGATTATGGTTAGTTGACTGCTAAAAGAGCGAAGAAGACCATAGAAATCCTTTCAAGAAGAAGCATCATCAGCGTGCCTGTGTTGTTATCATTGTCGTCACATGGTTTATGCTTCTTTTTTTTTTGAAGTTGAGTTGAAAAGGCATGGCATAACCAAACCAAAATAAAAACGTAAAGTGCAATAGAAACATATTATGTTATTATTATTATACATCCATCTACAATCTATCTATCTATCTGGTTAGTCAACTAAAAGAGGTACACAATCTTCTCTAGAGGAAGAAGGCCAAGAACTTCACTTGGTTTTACTGTCACTCAACTTGTGTTGCAGTAAAGTGTCTAGTGTGCGAGAGAAAGACATACCAACTTAGCCAGCAGCAGCAGCAGCCAAAGAAACTGTGTGTGTGTAAAAGCAAGCAGTCAACACGTATCACATTGTCATCAGTTCAGCAATGTCTTATTTTTCACGTTTCATAATCACAAAACATTATTGAAGACAATAGAGTGGATTATTCGTTATCATCACAAGTGATATTAGTAACATGTTCCAAACCGCATGATAAGCCCGAGGAAGTACAATCTTATAAAAAAAAGTATACATGTGTAGTATTTTTCTTCTTTATGTCAACGTGTAAAAAAAACTTGTTCATCACATACATACCTACTACTTCTACCAACAAAGTTTTATTACTCAGCAGGTCAGTCAGTCCGGCCGGATATTGAAAGAAGGAAAAAACTGCGTTTTTTATGTTGAACTTTTGTTAACTCAACAAAAGTTGGAGAGCACACATGATACACATCAAAGCAAGTAAACTAAAACCACACAGCTTAAGTATATTCTGAATTAAAAAAAGGATCCGTTTCCTCTCCGCCAATAATTCAGGAGTTCAGTTTTATATACATATTATGCATACCTACATGTCTACTTAATAAAGATCAAACTTTTGTCTGGATAAAACAACTTGGCAGGTCGCCATGACCATCACCCTCAACGTCATCAATGTCCAGTTGTTATCTTGTTAGAAGGAGAGAGAAAAAAATTCCATCGTAATCTGCGGTAGCTGAAATATATACATACCTACATCAACAACACAATGATAAAAAGTATATTATATTCATTGAATTATTTTTGTCAGTTGTCAACTGGATTAAAAGAGTGAAAAAAAGTATAAAAACAGACATCTTCTTTCTGTTTAGACGACAGTGGTGGTGAAACAAAAACAGTTTTTGTTTATGTCCAGGCGTCACCAAACTATATATAACTTATAATAATAATCTTTTGGTATAATACTTCTGGTCGATGGACAAATTGAAATGGACATTAAATATTTATTGTATGCTGCCGTGTCACCGTTGATGTTTGTTTTTTACATGTGCGTATATGTGTAAAGCCCATTCTATAGTATTGCGGCTCCTGTTTTTCAGCTGTTTCAAAACAGTTTATGAATCGTGTTATATATTTTTTTAAATACACATTTTTATATCCACCGCAGAGATTTTCATGTTTTACATAAGCTGATTAACTGTGCGTGTGAGTTGAGATCCCTCATCATTGCTCATCTGCCATGTCCTTCGAAGGTGGTATTGGCGATTACGACGATGATGTACAATTCATATGTGGTGGATTATAAAGAGTATATCATAGTGTGTGATGTGTGCAATAACAAAAATTAATATTCAAATCCGACTTTTTATATTTCACGTTTGACCCTTTTTACTGTGTGTACGTTGCGTATCAAGATCGTTGGTCTTTTTTTATTCCTGTTTGTGTGGACATGTGTACACAAAGAATATTATAAATATGTAATGTGTGTGAGTTGCGTATATGCACATGGGTTCATGATTCATGAGCCATGATGATGATACATCATCATCATTCATGATACATCAGATCATCATCAACAGATTTTTTTGTACCCTTGCTTGTGGTTTAAACTCTTGTCGTTCAACAAAAATTTAATGAAGACAGTCAGCAAAATCATTGAGTAGTAAAGAAAAAAAAACTATATAATTATTAATTTTTTTTTGATATTACGTATGAGTATATTACTTGCACAATTTCCTATGTTGCTGGTGACGAACAAAATATATATTACAATTTTTGTGCAAGAGAACAAGAAACATTAACATTTATGCAGAACAAATTGGTGATTGGGATGGTATCCATCCATCCGTTTTTAAGAGCAGTTGTCTCATCCGCAACACAACTTGACAAATGAGCCTAGTTAAAAAAAATCATTCGAGCCAATTTTCTTCTTGTTTTATAATGGAGTTCAACCAGGAGCTGCTTCTGCTATGTAAGTAACATGCCTATTTTATGCATGCCAAAAAAAGTAATCAGTAAAATGTGTGTTGTATAATAATAATAATAATATATACTTTTTTCATATATATATTTCGTCGTCTCCCTCCACTTCTCTCAAACTCTTCTTTTCCCATTTGCATTCAACTATTCTCATTTTTGTTGTCATACGCAAGCATGAAGTATCATTTTTATAGACCACAAAAGAAGCTGATTAGATCATTTTATGTACGTTTTCAGCATCCTTAATATTCATACGCTCGTGTATAAATTATTTCCTTACTGCGTCTGCTTCTCTCTGTCTCTCTCTCTCCCTCTACTCTCCTTTATGTCATGACTATTTAAAGGTTGTCAATTGGAGAGATAAATCCCTATTATGCAAATTGTCCCATGTTTGTAGACATGCCATGTGGGCGAAATTCAAACCGGACAAAATAAATTAACCACTTTTATTGATGAATCTTATTAATATTCAAATAATAAGTACATATATGTGTATCTTTTACTTATTTATATTAATTGCAAGCAAAGCACAGAAAGAGAGAGAGAGAGAGAGAGAGAGATGAGTTTATATAGAAAATGGAGATAAATTGAAAGAAAAAAAAATGCTGGAAAAAGAATCTTGTCACATCATAGTTTATTACTGTACCTACGTAATTCTCTTCTAATTCTGTCTGTGTGTGTGTGTGGTTTACAAAACAAATAAACTGTCTCGTTCCTTTTTTTATATTACTGTACACACACTTTTACATACATATCATGTATGTGTGTAGGTATATATCTCTTTCCATCAACCTAAAACAATACCATTATTCTTGTCATTAATTTTCTCAGTTTTTTAGTCTGCTTTTTTGTGTCATGTACTTTTTTTGGGATGATGATACTTTTACCCCGTTTTTCATGTGATTGATAGGTTTGTTTTTTTGGTGGAGCGTGTTTTGGGTCAGTTTTTGCATGGATAAAAGTCACTGTGTCTCTCTGGATAATTTATCTTGTGTACCCATATAGTTTTAAAACAAATACATACCTATGAAGTGTAACAGGACGGAATAGGGTTTTGACTTGGTTTTGATAAAGACAAGTGACTAACTAGGTGTGTGTGTGTATACATAGCTATTGTGTTGGCGTTATGTGGGACATCCATCCATCCCCATCCAACCAACAACACCAGCAAAAAAATAAACTTTTTTTGCAAGGATGATAGCTGCTGCAGAGTTTGATGGATTTGTATAATTTACCGTAGGAAACAACAAAAGTGATTTTACTTTACAGCTCTGTTGTTTTATAGCCTTCATTTATCAAAATGAAACTTATCTTCTCTCACTAGCATAAAGACAACACCACCACTACAACTACAAAAACCATCATCATCATCATCAACACAACACGAAAAAATACTTCTTAAAAATCAATAATGACAGTATAACTAACTGTTCAATAACATTTTAGAAGGTCCGAGGCCATTCCGCATAAATTATGAAAATATGGTTGGATGCACTATTAAAAAACGGGCTACAATTCATATATATCCATCATATCACAAGTGGATATCTAAAAACATTTTACTTTCTGTCCAAGATAGCACACTTCTTCTTCTCTCTCTCTCTCTGCGTGGCCCTCGTCGTGTCTGTAAAATTTATGTTAGCATACCTGTATTTTTCTTTTCGTAAATATTATTGATTTTGATGATTGTGGTTAACCAACCACGTTTGTTGAAAAAACTACTAACAAACACAAACGTATATACAACAAAGTGAAATATTAAAAAAAATAGAAAAAGAGTGTCATATATACGGGCCAGTAGTCTTGTAAACATAAAAAACAGAGAGTTTGCCTTGTGGTGTTACAAAAATATTAATGAATGGATGGAGTGGAGTAGTTGACTACATGCAATAACATAGTTATTTATCCTCCCTATATACCTATCTGCCTGCACCCACTTCCCACACTTGTTAAATCATTTGTATATGTCTTTTTTTATTTGCTCGCCTGAAACTGGATAAAAAATGTATAGTGTAGTGTAACATGTAATAATTTTGTTTATGTAGAAATATGGCTAATTAGGTAGATGTACATTATTTACATTACATCACATTTTGCTAATTATAACCCAGCATGGGTCCTCATAAATTTGATGCTCTGCTCCACACACACATTAAAAAAATATATAAATATATCCCTCTTCTTGACCATCACTTATTTTTATTATTGCTTTTTGCAAGGCAGTCAATACACCTAATCATTGTTGAAATATAAAAAATGAGCAGATAATATTATGAACTGTAAATGTCATTAAGTCAAACCTCAAAAAAAATATAAAAAAAATTATGACCATCTGTGCAACCTTTAAATATGTGTTTGTTTTACTAATCAGCATCATTATTATTATTATTATTATACAACATTGTACTTCTCTGTATTACATTTAAAAAAAAATTATGACCATCTGTGCAACCTTTAAATATGTGTTTGTTTTACTAATCAGCATCATTATTATTATTATTATTATACAACATTGTACTTCTCTGTATTACACTTACACATAAAAAACATACACCCAGTCAAATAGGTAGTGCCAAAACAAGGTTGCGGTTTTCCGCTAGTAAGCAAAACTTGTTAATATAAAAAAGGGAAACTTGTCTTGTACTAAAAAACATTGACAATTTGTTGTTGGCGCTTGTATGGTCTACATTCTGACACTTATGGACCAAATAAATGTCAATGTCACATTGTGTACAACACACAAGGTCACCAACAGTAGGAGATTATTTTTTAAGCGCAAAAGTGAAAAAAAAACTCTCTGGGGAGATGAAGATGATAAAAAATATAGACAGAGGCATAAACAACAATAAAGGGTCCCCAGACCTGTAAGATCTCTAGATACCTATTTTGTTATATGGCAGCAGCAGCAGCAGCAGGGGCAGAAGAAAGCACAATTTTTTTCAAGCAAGTTTCTCCTCCTTTTACTCTCTGGAGTTTTGTTTGAAAAATAAGAATACAAAGGCTATAAGAGTGTATATACCTATATGTTGTATGTAGCTTAATGGAATACATAGATGGATGAAAAATCAGCCAGTTTTTTATTAACTAAAAGCAGACAGCCGAAAAACATTGGAATTACACGTGTGTCTAGAGTAATCATAATATGCATGTACTTATTATGTACATATGTATATAAGATGAAGGCTGAGTGAAGTGATTTTTTATTATTGATATTTTTCAAAAAAAAAATGTTGCGCAAACAATTTGTCACAAAAGATGAGATCAAATGGAGTAATAGTAGATCATCCAAGCATGATTGTCAATGTGAGTGCAGTCTGCATACATAGTAGTTCCAGTAAGGCTCAATATAAGGCAAAACAGGAGCACAAAGGTAGTGTGTTTATCTTGTACAGAACGGAATATTATGTGATTGCATGTGCATGTGCTCTAGTGACTTATTTATCGTTTGGCTTACTCATCTTCTTTTTCATTTAGTGCATTTTATTTGAACGATTTTTTTATCGATTTATCTTGAAGAAAATCCAATGTGACCCGATATATATGCGTAGGCTGAGGCATCCCATGTATGTAGGTATATACATGTACATATACTTAGCATGTCACACAAAAGGCCCCCAAAAGAAGTTTCCTCGTGACATACTCCATCCTATTTTTTTTCCTCCCACTTTCATCACTTAAATTGTTTTCCACATGCATTTTTTCTCTAGTGGTATGCTGTATTTATGTGGCATTACTATTATTATTATTTTCAAAATTACACCTGGACGTTTTATCCTCTTTGTTCCTTAAATTCTCCAACCAAAGATCCTCTCAGACGGATGATCTTACTATCTTTTTGTGATTATGTCACCACTGGTGACAATATGCATAACAGGGACATATCTTACTACTACCACTATTACTAGATACATAACCCAGCATAGCATCACACACATTACGTACCATATATTCTACAATAATAATAATAACTTATGTACCTTGTGTATTAGTTTTATTGTGTGGAAAATTGCAATTCTGGAGAACATGCACCTGTCCAAAATCTTTTGATGCTTTCTGGGTAATGCTAAGAATAAGGTTTTATGTCGTCTTTTAGTAGACAATAATACACACCATGTAACAACAACACTCGCCCACCCAACTATACTTACACGTGCTGATGATGGATTATATTATGGTTTTTATACATATACATATACTTACCTCTATGTATATTGGTGCAAACTGTGATAAATGTATATAGGCACATAATAAAAATAAACATTTTTGCTCAGTGGATTTATCTTGACAGTCGAAACAAATTCTCTCTCATTTCCTGTATATATGTATGTATAATGTACACACTTACACATGTGCTCATGGAAAACCTTGGTTTTTGACTAACAAAGCACAGGGAAAGGGAAGTGCACAAATTTAAGTTTGACAATTTGACAGCAGGATTGATCAGTGAAAGTCGATGTGATTAAGGGTTATTGTTTCATGTGCCTTGCGGTTTGCCCTTAATTCTAAACAAATAATCCAGCAGCTCTTTACAGTTGATTTTTTGATTTTTTTGTCCTTCATCGTGCTACCACATTTACAACCTTGAGAAGCATTATCTGACATATGTACATGACATGCTCGTTGCAATACAATTTTGTCTATAACACAGGTGTCATATATGCAAGTTTGAACTTCCACGCAAATAGTGTCACGTTATAATGTGCAATAAGAGCTTGTTCCAGTTTCAGAGAGACGCCCCCGCATTTTATCCATTGTCAATATTAAAAGCGTGTGGAAAAGTGAAAAGAAAACCATGGCTTTGCTGTAACAAATGTGACTTTAAATATCATGGATTGTTTACGTATGCTTCTTTATAATAAAATAAAGTTGACCATCTTCGTGTCAAATCCCGCCTTTGGTTTCCTTCCATTTCATACAGTTATGTTGACAATGTGTCGTCGTGTCATGCTATTTTTTCTTGTCAACTTGTACCCACAACCATGTATACAAGCTGTTGGTTGTTTCTCACTCATTTTTTTACAAGAAAAGCAACAACGATAATATGTGGAGGAGAGGCAAGAGAGCGAAATGAGTGACTACTGGCATCTTGACAAATGACTTTTACACGACGAAACATGTTTTCTCGTAAAAACTTTGTTCATACCAACGGCATTCTTGCTCACTGATGCTTATGCTGTTGTTGATGCTGATAAATGATATATTTTACGGAGATGGTCATCTTTACTTGTTAGAACTTTTATTATGGCAATTTATTATTTACTTTTTTTTAATTATTTTAAAATTTTGCAAAAAAAAGTATCATGTAATAGTCATCCAACCAAGTCAATGGAATCTTGTAACTTTGTTGTTGTGTGTAATAAGTGAAGTTTAGAGTTTTCATGTATGTTATTGTTAAGTTGTATTAGCCATTTTGCTTTGCAGAATAAATGGTTGGCCAAGAAAATAATAACAACATATATCTAGCCTTTTGTAGCCATATAACCTCAAACAACACATGCATGTTACTGCTAAGTTGTATTAGCCATTTTGCTTTGCAGAATAAATGGTTGGCCAAGAAAATAATAACAACATATATCTAGCCTTTTGTAGCCATATAACCTCAAACAACAAAGTAAAAATCAATAGAAATGGAATCGATTCCTCGAAAATTAGTGGAACGGCAAATAATAAAATCGATCCATTTTTAGTGAATGCTATTTACACGTTTAGTTCATTTTTTAAAAGGATACATGTAATGAATGTAATATGCAACACGTTTTATTTGAAAAAAAGAAGAAGAAAATTGGCAGTTTTTATAGTAGATAATATCAATGTATGGATATATAGTTTATTGCGCAAAAAGTGAATAAGGTTAGCAGACACATGTTATGTTAGCAGTTGACATTCATTTTGGGGCACACACGCTAATAAAATATGTCCATCAAGTTAGCAACAACTGAACTACAAACAGTTTACACATGTCTTCTTGTTCTTATCATAATGCTTCTGCTCATGCATAACATTCCGCCAAATGGATATTGTAGGCCCTTGTGATGATGATGATGTGATACATTGAAATGCTTTACAAATTAATTTCATCATCATATCCATATCTTTTAGTTCAGTAATGAGGATGATAAAATAAGCAACAAAAAAACGACATATATTTTAATTTCAAATAGGTTTGTAAAATCCTGGTGGCCTACCTTCTTGTTGGTAAAAAAATGATGATAATAATTTATTCAAAGTTTCATTGATTACACACAGAACAGAGAGAGCTAAATAGGCGGCATATAGTAAAAAAGTTTGTTTCTGTGATGATAACCAAAATGACAACTTGTGTATTTTTAAGAGAGAAGGAATGTACTCAAGTCAATCAATTTCAATCTTGTTTCTTCCAAATACAGAGCTTTTTATCGCTTTCTCGATTCATGAACAAATGAATTTTTTGTTCATCATCATCATCATCAACACAAATTGACTAAAGCCATTATAGGAATGTCAAATATGTGTGCGAAAATACAAAGTTGAGCTAGTTGTGAGGTGATCACATTCAGTTTTCACTCCAACATTAGTGTATCTGTTTATCACAGAATGAAACCTATTGGCAAATAGATTAGTTACTAAACGGGAATTTTATTACGAACGCAGAAACTACACAATTTTTTATATTTGATGTAGAAAAAAATCTTAATTATCCTGTATTATTAATAATAAGGCTATGTACACCTTATATATAAATTTCAGGGAGAAAAGTGTAATTTTCTGTCTGTTTATTATTTTCATTTGTTTTTAAAAAATGGGTTGGGTTTTCCTCGTGGAAATTGGGTAAGTTGAGTAGGTTGCTGAAACCTTGACTTGATTATTCAAAGGAACAGCAAATCTTTTTTTTGCTGTTTTTCTTATCAGCTAAAGCACATGAAATAAATGGGCAAGCCAAGTCGTGAATTTTTAATGTGTTGATATGAAACACAATAAAAACATACACACTATCTGCTGCTTCATTCTATATTGTTTTGTTTTTTAAGCTGTCTCTCGTTGAGTCATTATAATGTATTACCGTATCAAATAGCAAAATGTTCAGACCCTGTAATTTTCATTCTGAACAAGCATGATATAATGTCGGTGATGATGATGCGATGACAATGAAAAATCATGATCACGATCGCCACTACTACAGCCGCCTAGCAAAAGCAGCAGTGGTAAAGAAGCAATTTTTCAAAATTGTTAATCGATATGATGCTTCCATCATTCCGCGTGACTCTACTTAACTACTTTATATAACATACTATCATGTTACTGCTCACATTATTTTTGCCTGTTGTAGATCTCAAGAACGTGTACTTTGACTTTATTTGCCAAAAAATAAAATAATAATAATCACAGTGAGAGCAAAACCACTTTTTTAATACTACGCTGCTATTACATATGCCCATATAGTGCGTGAATAGTAATTAGTAATTATGCTCCTATTACAATCTGTTACAATTATGTACTCCACTCAAATATTGTAACATAAATGTGGTAGTAAGTAAGTAGTAGTAGTAGGCCACCTTAATGGAAAGCGTAAAATAATTATTAACTTTGTCTTGTTGTGTGGCTTCATTAAGATAGTTGATAGTAATAACAACAATATACACCGGTACATAAAACAGGTCATCATCAAGATACAGCAAAAAACGAATATTCATTCTTAAGGTACCATAGTGAAAACGACATTTTGACTATCTAAATCAAGGCTTTTCATCCCGAATATCTACGCATGGAGTGAATTTCCATTAAAATCATGATTATGATCATCGGCACCAAACATTTCCAATTTTGGTAAAGTTGTGCCTAATTAAATGGTATTATATAAGCATCAAGTATAGTGCATATGATTATCTTTAATTATGTATCTATAAAAATTCAATTCAGTAGTCGTGAATGTATGTATTTTCTGCATGCATTTATGTATTTATTATGTAAACTTGTAAAAACGTCCCTGATCTGTCTGCTTATACATGTGGACGGGATGATGATGTATTGATATTTTGTTACAATAATTGATTTGGTTTTTTTGTTCTATTGTACTTTAAAAGAATGCAATTCATTTTTTTGTGTATTTTATACCGTTATAAAAATGCCCTTTGGAATTTTGGTGAATTGATGCTCTCTCATAATCAGATGAGATGAGCTTTTTATGGATGATTCATGACTTGCAAATAATAAAAAAGGATGAAAAGTTGTCAAAAAATTTATTTAAAAAATCAGCAAAGCAAAAAATATATTATGCAAAATACAAAATATACAACGATTTTTTTAAGCCCTAAAAGAAAAAAAGAAGATGCACACATCTCTGAAGGAACAATATGGCATTATTTTTGGCTTGCCATATCATATCACATTACTACTACAAAACATACAAACAAACAAAAATGTGTATGCTCATACCTTTATATTAAGAAAGATTAAAATCGTTTCTTGGTATTGTTTTACTATTTTTGTGTGACTATTTTTTCTCTCTGCAAAATGTGACCAAACTTGTCAGTTATATAAAAAAATAATTCATTGCTAGACATTTGACCCTTCTTACTGTACATCTGCCCATTACAAATAAAAAAAAAATTCTCCTTCTTCTTCTTCAGAAATCCATAATATAAAATAAACAATGTACATGTACACAACGTCGTGTGTGTGTATGTTTATATCTGGTGACTTAATAGTAGAAATAAAAATGATATAAAATTATGTGGCAACTTATATTTTTTTATACATTTTTTATAAACAAAGGAAATCACTTGAGCTGTCTTGTAATTTATTACTATTCACAGCTGCCTTACAATATAACTACTAGCTTTATGATTTACGTCCATACCTTTATCACCAACACAACAGGAGGAGTTTTCTTATAATGATTTTTATTTAAAAGAGTGAAAAAAATTATACTAAAAAAAGAAAACAACAAGGGGTATAGATTCCAAGATTTCGAAAAAAAAATTCCCTATTCATCCGAGTATGTATAGACGATGAAGAAGAGTTGACAAGTATAATTTTGCAAGAGAGTAAAAAAATAAGGAGGTTTGTATAGTTGCATGCGATGCGTGGATGAACTGATTTTTAAGTTGAATTATAATATTTGTAATAATATTACTCACAATCACAAGTTTGCATTTATAAAAACAGGACAAAATTCTTATCTAGCTCTTTTTCTATGAGTTATGTCTATACAGTTCATTTTATCGAGAGTGCATGGTCATAAAGTATCCTCATTTTTGTAAAAAATTTCATGATGATGACGAGCAAAAAATGCGTGTGTATAGTACACACTGGCATATTAGGTATAATAACAATAATAATAATAATAAAAAATCGTACTGGGTGAGAGGAAAAGTGACAAGTTGAGCAGGCTTGGGCAGGGTTGTAAAAAAAATTATAATGGCATATATTTTTTTTGTAGTTTGTCTTAGCCATTCTGCTGCGTGACAGCAAACATGGGCATTTG
>JAHZNC010006114.1:0-18923 GCA_027744095.1 Zhuqinia jingwanae
GCACGCATGAATGGCACTGATCATTAAGAGACAAGGCTATGCACTGTTCCGTTCCAAGTACTGGGCGCCTACATCAAAATATATTATATTTCGTTTCCGACAAGTACTCCTTTTTACCATATTTTAATACAAATACACATTTGACATTATGCGTACAGTAACAAGCTAATATGTACAAGAAAAATGGCATGACACAGTATATAATTTTCAAATTCCCTTATAAGGTTGCGTTGTGTAATAAAATGATAATGGGATCAAGTCAATGAACAGAGAAACAGATAATATGATATTATTATTTATGCTCCATTTTACTCCATGTCTGGCTCCACTGAAAACTCCTTTTAGTGGAATGGTAATCTAATCTAGTTCAGTTCACGACGTTCTCAGTCACGAATTTTCAGAGCAATGCTTTATATTATTCTATTTTTTTTCAGTCTGTTGAGTCGCTGTGACCGGCCACCCGCCGTTGTGGGAGGAGAAACAATGCAGCAAGAGTCGGAAAAAAATATTATTATTTTATTAGCACGTACCTTTCCAATTTTACGAGGATAAGATTTTGAAATTGAAATGAAGTTATTAGGTATAGGTATCTGATTTACAACTTTGTAATGAAACGGAGACACACCGCCACATACGCATGATAATTTTTTTTAGGTAGGAGGGTGTGCGTACAGCAGCATCAGCAACAGCTGCACAAAGAACTGTGATTATAACGTGATTGAAAGGAAAATGTGATTTCATTCTCGATGTTATTATTATTGTCAGCAAACATCAATACAAGTTTACCGCTTGTTTTTTTTACTATTATATTTTATGCCAATTAGATAATCATTTTGACACCCTTTCAGCAAAAAAAGAAAACTGTGCATATTTTTTTCGACATACATACTATTCGATATCTGATCAGAGATCTTCAGACTGGAATGAAGGACATTTTACTACTTTAAGTCATTTTAATCCCTGCCTGTTGCCTGTTAATAGGCAAAAGTTTATTGGTAGGCGGTTACGTAATAGGAATCAAATTTATTTATTTACTGACATGTTAAACGAAGGTGAATTGCATTTTAAACGCTACAGATATTTCTATAATTGGCTTTTTTCCTTGTCTTCAACAAATTTATTTATTTGCTGACATGTTAAACGAAGGTGAATTGCATTTTAAACGATACAGATATTTCTATAATTGGCTTTTTTCCTTGTCTTCAAAACTATAAGCCTTGCAATTTTTATAGCGACTTTTGACGCGGACTTCAAGACAAAGCAATAATATGCAATTACACATTATCTTAAATAGAGACTTTTTTGTATCTCGCCATCATCATATTCATCAATCAATGTACTATGTACATACACAGTCGGCGTGTACTACAGGGCCTATACTGATACTGATGAGCTATCTTCTAAATTAGGCAAAAATCAAAATACTTTCGATAATGCGTATTCGATCACTTTCGTGTGAGTGTGTATTGATGGAAATGATGGTATCGGCCTATTTTATACTTGTCATAATATTGTCGTTATTTGGGATGTGTAAGGCAAGATTATGTTGATAACGTCTCGTCGTAGTGCGGCATAACACACAATGCACACTTCCAAAATATGTATATATTTTTTAATTCAATGGCCAGCCAACTTGCTTAATAAAATGTCTTCAAGCTTCTATTCATCATACTTAAAGATGAAAGGTATTACGCAATCCAATCAAAATTACTTATTTCATTCCTGACTCCTGTCAATTTTGACTACGTTTGTGCTAAAAAAAATATGCTGCGAGATTATGCAAGCAAAAATATAAAGTATGTATAAAATCTACACGTGCATTCATATTACTTACTTTCGTCAATTATATCCAAAATTCATTTGACGCCCTGAACAATTTAGAGAAGAAAAAAAAACTGTTGAGTCAGACTTCAAACGGAGGCGCTTGCGGTAGGCTTCCCTTTTTGTTGTGTACTATATGTTTATGTAATGTAGGTATATGTACTAATTATATGCATAATAATATGGTAAAAAAATAAACGCTGTGTGATTTTTAAGAAAACTTTATATAATCCTGTTGCATGCATATTGTAATTTCCTTTCCTTGAAAAACTGAAACAGCTATTCTGCAATCGGCAGTTGGTTTAGTTTTTTTTCTTGCCTCGCCCTCCTCTTACCTTCTTTTTATTTTTCTTATATCATCGACAATTAAGTCAAGTTTTGTAAACTTACAAGTTATACAACTCGCACGACACCACAAACAGTTGTAATCCCAAACAATAAGTGTAGATTTGTTTGAAATAGAAATTAAAGTGGCAGATGTTATAATCATCATCATCATGGTTCTCTCTATTGACGAGGCGTGTTGTTTCTTACACTTCCGACCGACACACAGTTTGTTTATGAATGCAAAATTATAAAAAATAGACTAGTTGAGACATTTTTGGCAAAAAGAGTTGATTTATTTTTAAGACTCAAAAAATAGACTAAAAAATAGACTGTGAATTGAATGCCCATTGACAATAGCATAAAACTTCCGTTCCTTCTTGTAGCTTATAATCAAACTAAGTTTTAATACCAACTGCATAATATATAGGTACCATGTCACTTTAATACTGGTAAAATTCTCAGATAAATTTTTAGAAGCAGTTATCAACACACACTTCCTATTCATGGACAAATGTACCGCTATGTTCTGATTTACTGCTAATGCGTGTAAATATTATGTCTTGGTCATCATTTTACGAGGCACTCGTGTTGGTATATAGACATGGAATACCAAACAGTGCGCTAATAAAAATTAAAACAAATACGTTCGTGAGGTACAAGGAACTGAAGCCTTCGCGTGTCTTTTCTGGTATTTCCAAGAGGTAGCAAGTTTTCTAACAATTCAAGTCCAAGTCCCATTTCTCTTAGTAAAATATTGTCAGATTTTTTATGAATGTATGAATGATTTTGTCTGGCCGTCCGTCACGCTAAAACTCTTTAACAATATCCCAAATTTTGACCAGATATACAATCAGCTCAGAGGACAGAAATGTTTTGAAGTTTATCTTTTTAGCATAGCGGTTCTTCATTACAGCGTTACGATAGTTTATTATTTTAACGTGCACACTCAAATTTTGAAAATCGTGTGTTTGATATCTGCATACAGTAAAAAGGGTAATGGAGAAATGCACTTTTTAAAAGATTGCTTATTACTTGTTACATTAGCTTTTAGTTTGCCACGCTTTTTTAACTTCACGCATGGAATATATATCTCAGCGCGAATATATGTGAGTGCGTATATGAGCAGTTTTTTTGTAACTTTTTCCTTCCCCTTTTCCCTTGGTTTTTTAGATATTAATTTTTTTTTCGTTGCAGGTAAAAATGCAGCTCTGCGGTATCTTCATCACTTTTTTTTATGAAAATTTCAAAATTATATACTGTACTTTCAAAAAACTAAATCCAAATTATAATAGGGACTATCATAATTTCATATGATGAACGTATATAATCATCGCCTTTGAGTATTGTTCATCAAGATTATTATACTCAACCAAGAATCTCTACCTACCCATTAGAGAGAACCTGATATATATGGCAAGAAGGTACGCAATCCTTTAGTTTTTCGTTCCGAAGTTTTCTTCAAGTGTGTGCATTGATCTTACTTGCTCGTCACCTCGACATTCATTCATCTAACTGCAAAAAGTCACAGTATAACAACTGCAAGATTTTTTCCTCTTCTTTACGTCAAGTGTAGTGCCGAATCGATGCGTTATGCTCCTGTTTTTCAATGCTGTTGTATAGCTGCATTTTGCTTAGTAGTTTTGATTGTCTAAAAGAAATAGTGTAGGTAACATAAAACAGCATTGTTCTTGACTGGTTTGCGTATTTCAAATGGCCAAACATTACGGTGAATGTGCATGGCACGGCTTGACATAACCACACATAACTATTACAAGTATATTGTCGTTTTAATTTATGAAACAGGTGTGGCATTTATAGTAAGATTTTCAAGAACATGAGCCAAAAAAAATAATGTGGTGCTTAGTTTTAAAGCACAGCAAAAACTTAGGCGAGGCAAAAAAGTCAGTGACAAAAAATAGGCTCGACCACCAACTAACAACCTAACCGACATAGCGCCCTGCTGTTGAACAAAGCCAAAGATTCATTTGGTCAGCAACAATACCACCCTTTAGCTCAATAAAAAAGAACATTTGCACGTAATATACGCACAATTGATAAGTGATAAGAAGTTATGGAATGTTATTTTATTATAATACATGCACAGACGTAACCTTTTGAATTATGATTACCATTTTTTGCTTAAGAAATCCACTAGCTAATATTAGCAAAGGGAGAAGATGAAATACATACAAAAGTCTTATTTTTTATTGTGTATGCGGAAATCATTTGTAAGGTAGCTTATATACACCGAGTTACGTCTTACGTTATCACGTCAATTTGTTTAAAATAGCTAAAATGTACTAATATACATTATCTACCTATTGTTCACGTATAAATTGGTGCAAAAAGCTCAAAAAAAATCGAAAGGCATTAAAATTCATTATATATGTTTTAGTTTGATGATGCAAATTAGTTAATAATAATTAATGTAAAGTACTGCAAGTACAGATTTGAACCTCATGCATATCATGAATCACTAAAATATATTATTATGCAAATGGGGAATGTTGGAATGTATAAGTATATCATATAATATGCTAATGGTGATTTGAAACAGTTAGTGAGTGATAACATCATAAGATTAGTAAAAAAATGCCTATATGCCTATTACTTATCATTACGTAAACAAAGTACAAGAAATTTAGCAAGCATAAAGAAAATACCGTATAGTCATAAGAAAGCACAAGATATCACACTCATTCCTCCCTTTCATATTTTCTCTCAAAAGAAATGTATTTTTTCAAAATACAAATTTACCACTGCACCGCAGTAGTAGCAGCTCTAAGTGCAATGCCAAATGTGTGGTCAGTGCTCATTATATATATTTCCACATTGTTGTCGGGAGTTGTGTTGTATATTACATTTTTTTACAACTTGCTTTATAAAAAAAACATTGCATTTGAAGTTTTTATTTCAAAATTCATAATTCAGTTTATTTATAAAGTAGTAAATCCTCATTGAAGATTGCATGGGAGACGCTCACGAATTACGTATAAGGAATACCTAGTAATGATGTAGGTAGGTATTATGTTATGGTTTGGACTTTATAGCTTCTCTTCGCATCGTTTACATAGTCAGACAAGTGTAAACATTATATACACCCTCTCACTTGCAATTATTATAGAGTGTGCTTGGTATGCAAGAGGGGCCTTTCACATGTATATATATATATATAACAATTACAGTAAATATTTGTTTGTTGTATTTAACTTTAACGTAATGATAATTCAACACACGGAAAGGGTGCAAAAAGGAAAGTTTTTACAAAGACGACAAATACAGAATGAAAACCTCAACTTATCCTTTTTTTACAATTCCTTTTTGAATTCTTGCACGTTGAGTCACTTTTTAAACAGGCATATTCGCTCGTTATTATTATTTTATATTTTTCTGTAGTTTGAGATGCATGAATGGATCATGATGATGATGATGACTGGTTATATTACTAACAAGTGTACATTTTGTGTATATAGGTATGTATATGTGATACAAATAATATAATGGTGTGAAGGGACGATCGGGATGCACATAATTAGCTGTCAGTGCTAATTAGAAGGTATCAATGAATGCCAGCAAAACGACAATAAGTTTTCAAGCACGAAACGTCTAGTCACACATTTCCGATAATGAGGAACTAGATATTGTATTTATTCATTTACTCAAGAATGTGAGATACAGACGCCCATTTTTACGGCGGCTCCTTTTCTGTCTTCTGCTCTTTTTTTGCCATTTGAAAGTGTGTATGCGTGCAAACAAGTAGCTGTTAGGTGACTGTTGATGGCAAAATCAGTAAAAGATTCAAGAGAGTCAAGTTCAGGATGATGACAAATTATGATTATTATCATATACCTAACATATCTACCACACATTTCATTCATATGTGACAACGATGCTGCAAAATTATAAAGTAGTAAAAGTGGCTTTTTTTATCTCTTTATTAATCTCACAAGAATTTTACTATTTGCTCAACAACTTTGCGTGTGCATTAGTATTTGACTTTTACTATAGTCTAGTCATTTGCGTTCACTTTTTAATTACATGTTTCATTTTCATATTACTCAAATGCGTTTTTTCTTCTTCTTTGCGGCATCTTTATCGAAGGTTTTTTATGTCGTACTCGTACTACTCGCATGATGCGTTTTAGGAGAGAGGAGTCTGTTTTCTTTGTTGAGCTTATAAGTTAAGTGAGCATCGTTGCGATAGTTACTTTTTTATTTACAAAAAATATTACGGTATAACTTTGTTCCTCAAGTCTTTTTATATGAATGATACGATCAACAGTATATTATTAATCTATTGCATTCCATATATATTTCATTATGCACAATTTTCAGTTACGGTTGGCAGATATAAATAAATAAATAATAGCAGTTATCATGTAGTACAATATTTGGTAGTTGACCGTTAACCAGTTGAATTTACATAGGTATTTCATTTTATATGTACATACTACATACAAGATAATATTGCATTGACCATATTGACCAACGAGAAGAACCGTTTTCATTTTTCCATTTACGCATATAACCCGTAATAAAAATAATTGCACTTTATATCGTCCTATTCTTCATCTGTTACAAATACATATTATTATAGGCTTTGATAAAAGTGACATTGTATCCTTTTGATAAGCTCCATAAAAGGATCCCAATTTTGTATCACTTCCATTTTTAAAAGAAAACTGTAACGAATCCTTTCACAAAATAAAATAAAACTGCCGTATTGTTGCAGTTACAATTGCTGAAAAGGTAAAATAAGATATTGTAAGCTTGAGATGATGAACGGTGTGTGTCATATATGTTCCTTTTTTCTCTTCTCTTCAATTCTACAAGTTATTATTATTATTATTAAAATTATAACCTTTATTATTGACGTGCGTTATCATTTTTTTTTGGTACCCTTTGAATAACATTTTCATAACATATCTCCAAAATCTACATTTTTATACACGCACTTCTCCTGCGGAGTATGCCAAGGTGGATGAAATGGACGAGAGAAAAAAAAATGATTGCGAAAATATTTTAATCAATTCTTTTTTTTGAATTATAATTATCAATGCATTAATAAACATTAAGTGACTCATGACCAAACCAATTGAAGTAGCTATAAGCCTATATCCATATACATAATCTACAACCTGACATGGTGTTCATATTTAGGATCTCATTATATTCGCATTTCATTTACTTTTTAGAGGGTGATGACGACACCCACCCTGGCAGTGGTGCGAGTCAACGACTTTGAAATTTTCAACTTGATATTGACATTCTGTGTGCAAACACACACATACATGTTTTCAAATGTTTACTCAAAGTGTCGCTGCTGCTCATTCGTTTGAGTAAGCAGGGTTTATGTAGGTAATGCTAAAACTTATGAAGAAAAAAACGCAATTAATTTACATGGATCATTGTCGATATTACAGGGTGATGACGACACCCACCCTGGCAGTGGTGCGAGTCAACGACTTTGAAATTTTCAACTTGATATTGACATTATGTGTGCAAACACACACCCATACATGTTTTCAAATGTTTACTCAAAGTGTCGCTGCTGCTCATTCCTTTGAGTAAGCAGGGTTTATGTAGGTAATGCTAAAACTTATGAAGAAAAAAACGCAATTAATTTACATGGATCATTGTCGATGCTCTCATCTCCTTATTATATTCACCCTTGCAATTCAAGCACATTCTTATGGTATACCCTACAACGAGAGAACGCACAGCACAGAATACTAACAACTATTACTTATACTTGTCATAAATTATTACAACCAACCAAAGGCACATTTTGAAAAGCGCTTTGGGTCGCGTGGGAGCCATAACGAACGACCATATCGTGCTGATTATTATGCACAACTGTACACGATACGTAATGAATAAAACGACAAGCTAATATACTTAATATAATAAGCATCAACACGAGAGCGGAGCGACAAACAATGCACCTCTAACAATACAACCAATAATGGCATCATCATCCACAGTGAAATCGCTAGTTTCTTTCTTTGGCGATAACAGCCAGCCTTTTTTTTATCCATTCATTCAAAAGTCTTCGTGATTTACCAATAAGAGAAAAGTATTATGTTCAGAGCCAGGTATCGAATTGAAAAAGAAGTGCGCGCCTCCAAATAAATGATTTTAGATACATATTTTGAAATATTGATCATGATTTGACATCAAATTGACATGAATCCTTGATAGAACGGCATTTTTTTTATCAAAATAAAAAAATTGCACAAAATTTTTAATGCTTGGCTAAAGATCTGACTGAAGGACCCAAAACAAAAAAAATGTATGCAAGCGTCCCAGCGCAGCACTGGATTGAAACTATCACCATCTCTTTCTCAAAAAAATCCTTCATGCTGCTCAAGGTAATTTGAGTTTTGAGTTTAGAGATTTTTTTTGTGATGATGAATGATTGTCAACACCAACATTACCACCTGCTTACCGATAATAATGACAATATTGTCTTCTTCCTATTTGAAACGTTAAACCAGCTATGCATAATAATAATAAAAAGTACCACAGGCGGATGTCAGCTTCATGTGTAATCAGCCATTATCTTATAGAAAAAGAAGAAGAAGAAGACGAGCGTAATAAAATAATATTGACTGATGTTTTATTTCTATTTATTTACTTACATATCGGCTAAAAAAAGAAAACTTTCTGATTTTTAACTGCTAATGCCTGTAGTGCTGAGTATTATTTTTTCAAAAGAAAAAAGAAACATTGGAAAATGGAAACTTTACAATACATCGTTGAGGATGTTAGTAGTACATTTTAAGTCTAAGCACGATTTTTTACATCTTATAGAAAAAGAAGAAGAAGAAGACGAGCGTAATAAAATAATATTGACTGATGTTTTATTTCTATTTATTTACTTACATATCGGCTAAAAAAAAACTTTCTGATTTTTAACTGCTAATAAGTGCCATGCATGTAGTGCTGAGTATTATTTTTTTTCAAAAGAAAAAAGAAACATTGGAAAATGGAAAACTTTACAATACATCGTTGAGGATGTTAGTAGTACATTTTAAGTCTAAGCACGATTTTTTACACTTTTCCATTCATTTCAAACAATTTTTTTTATTTTCAACAATTGCTAAAAGTTTTCACTGAAAAGGTGTGAGCATTTTTTTTATGTAAGTAGTTTGTTGTCGTTATGTCGTTTGCCATCTGTCAAGTGACAAAAAATAATTAATCATGGTTTTCTTCCTTCATTAACGAAGAGACACTACATGAAAAAAAAACAAGTGCATATAAGTGGTATATGGTGTGGGATGCAGTAAAACTTAAGTAGAAAACCAAAAGACGTAAACACAGTCAGTCACAAAACAACAGCAACAACAATCACAAAAATAATGATTTTCGTTCCTGTTTATTAAAGTGTAGCGTCCTGGGTTGTTTACAAACAAGGGAATACATATATAATATGTACAATAAAATGTGATCAGATTTTTTAGCGATATAGAAAGTTTTGAAATGAAAAAAAAAACTCGAAACTGTTTCAAATTTAATGAATGGATTAAATAAGACACTCATTCATGTTAACAACAAAAGGAGATCGTATAGTCTCATCTTCTTCTTCCTTCGGCACTTAAATTCACTGATTTCTTTTTGCCACTAAACATGGTAATAAAATTATCCGTCATGTACACATATTATATGTATGTAGGCATAATCCTATGTAATACGTTACAAAATAGCAATAATAATTGTATTATTATTATTATAAAAACAGATAAGGTGTGTTTGCCACGTTTTCTGAGATTCTTTTATTTATTTTAGAGTGAAACTTTCTTTTCCTCATGTCTCGGAAAAAAACACATGCCATTCATGGCACCCAAAATGAAACACGACGCTACATCCTATTTTAATTTGCGACAGCTTTGTCAAAAAAAAAATATTTTTAATTATTTTTAATCTAATTTAAACTGAATATTTTCCTGTCACATGCTCCAAGCTGCATTTTTCACGACATATTTATTATATCAAGTCCTTTTTTGAAACTAGTGAATTGTAACATTTTAATTTTTTCTAAATTAATTTAATTTTAATTCCTGTCAAAACGTTGTAAAATGAAAATGCACGTCGACCACTGCATGCATATCTATTATATAATATATTAAATACATAATATTAATTTCTTGAGCAATTGGCCACTACTTATAACATCTTGACTCAGATGAATTATCGAGTAACAAGTTAACAAGTAACAACCAGTTGCAAACAGCAATTCAAGTTACTCCAAAAATGTAATGGTTGCTACAAGTGGTGCATTGCAATTATTTATGCTATATTTGTTAGTTATATTTTATTACTTTACCTGCCATAATATGCTAATCAACCTCCTGCATCTACACACTCTAGCCTACTTTTTTCGAGAGAGAAAAAAAAACAATTGAAAAAAAGTTATTGATTGACCAATCCTTTCTTTTACTTTTTTCACACCTTTTTTCTGTTTCAACTCACATCATTTCATTCATTTTAATACAAAAAAATGGTTCAACTTATCCTGTGCGTTTGACCAACTTGCGGTTTTCCTCGTTTACTTTAGTAAATGGTTCAATCTTCAATAAGATTATTGTAATTATCGATGTGTGCACACACATGCACTTTGCAATCCTGAGTGGGGAGGGCACACATGTTTGAATCAATCCCAGTTTATTTACCATTTTTACAATTTATTCCACTGTATTAGCATCGCAATTCGCACCGCTGCTGCAATCAAATCAAGCAAGCTTAATCGATATTCGATACAATCTATATATCTCAACATCTTTTTGTTTCCATCAAACATGCAATACCTAAACGGGCAACTGCCACTTACATTAAAAAATTTGTACATTTTGTATTCATTTTCATAAAAAGTGCATTAAAATATAGTGCATCATTTTTTTCTTCTTATATGGTAATAATGTTGCTTACGTGAACAACAACTACTACTACCATACACGTTGGCAATTGCAAATTGTTGTTATTCCACCATTAATTCATTTTTTTTCAAACAATGCAAGCATAATTATTATAGCTGTACCAGTTGTAAAAAAAATTGTAGCAAGAATTGCACATTTATTTGCAGCCGATGAAACATGCGCAAAAAATATATACAGATACATATTATGTGGTTTTTGCTACGATGCTTAATAATATGAAGTTTTCATATTATTCATAATATATACATAGTTTGTGGCTGGTGGAAAACCTCATTACTCATTTATGAGACTTTGATCTATAAAAGTTCCCACAATTATTATCCCACGACGACGACGACAACGACAGAAGAGCCAGGTGTAATCATCTTATCAAACACGTACATACAAACATACTTATGCCGCAGCAGCAGCAGCAGAGAGGAGCTTGATCTTATTATTATGAAAAGTTGTAATACTTATGAATTGGACTAGTTGCATTGTTGCATTTATGTATATTTCATTTGCGTTGTGATAATAGGTATATATTACGTTTTGTCGTCTTCATTCTTTTTGTATTATTCTACATACATATATTTCAGAGTTTTACTTTATTAAAAAGGGACATTATAGTGCTCGTTGTTGTGTTGTAAGGCATCAGACAGACAGACGTAAAGAGAGAGAGAGACAACAATCAAACAAACTTAATTTTATTTGCTTTGAAGTAATAGCTATCTTAAAACTATCGTGAAATTACGTTGTCTATACACACATTATGCACACTTAATGTATTTTTACTCATGGTCATTATAATAACCATTATCAAAAAAAAAATGAGATTTGAGATTTAGCCACAAAAGTCCTCATAACATTGAAGGCGTCGTAGGTATAACTATTTTTGTATTCATTCATACATGACCAGAAACATATTTTTTTTATGAAGGACTTTGGAACAAGTTGGATAAGTTTGGGTTTTAATATAGTTATAATGCATATTAGCTGATATATCATCATCAGCTCTTCAATGTATTATAGTCACTTTGATGGTAAGTTGCTAGACCGGTAGTTGGTGTGTGTGTGTGTGTAAATTCATCGTATGATAATATATGCAAATATAAAGTTTTAACTGGGATGCTGCTGCTGCTGGTTTGTAACAGGCTATATACCTGTATAGTTGTAAGTTACATTATTTTTAAAACTCTGTTTTGTAAATATGATCATTGAATGCAAAAACTGTATATCCTAAAATTGAACTCCATATCAAAAAAAAGGAGAAGCAATAAGGTTTTTTTATTATATGAAAATTTGTATCATTAAATTCAGTTTATTGCTGAGAAGATTGCAGTATAATTATCTTTGAAAACGGTGCACCTGTTCATTCCAAGAAAGTTCAAAACCCTTTAATCAACAAGGTGCATCTATCTACTAACAATCTACATCACACACTTTTCCTTCACTATATGTACCAGTATTCCTTATGTTTGTGTATTTACATAAACAAGAATTATTCCGGAGATGCATTTTACATAAGCAGATCAATCAATTTTTATTATATGTGATGATGACCTGCTTTTATCTTACTCACCTGGTGTCCGGTAGGAAAAATGGGTTGGCACCAACCCTTTCCTTACAATTTTACTGCTCACTAGAGAATTGCTTATTGCCGCGTGATAAGCAGATGTAAGATGATGACTTTTTGTCATTCTTTTTTTGGCTTGACTGACTTGATAACTATATATAGGTAGGTTTATATTATGGAAGCAAAAGAATTGTGCTCAAACCTAAATAATACTGCAGCAGTAGTAGAGTAATAATAACCATTTACAAGTGTACTCAAATGAAGTTTGGATTTGCATCCTTAACAATAGACCATCAGCAGCAGCAGAGAGGGTTGGAATCAGTCTCGACTCTTCTTTCTTTAATACAGAAAATGTGGGTAAAAGGTAATAAGCCTGATGATGCTGCCTATTAAATTGCTAGTACAGTGTGTTAGCCAGACTGTCTCTTTTGTTGTCAAAATGTCATATCTCTGTCAGAAGCCCAATTTAAATCCATTTTTCTCATCATTTGAAAACATTCAGAGATAATTCTGAGATTGTGTGCCAACACACTTCACTGCAACAATGAATTTAATGCTTTATTCGTTCTGCTTTATTTGTAAACCTGTGCTATTTCATGCTTTAAAATACATACACTCTATAATATATTTAATATATTTAATATATTATCCTTTGTACACATCTTAAAGGTGTTTTGAATATAGACCAGGGCTGGTGCAGGAGGATAAACCAAATATATCAATTTGTTATATTTAAATGCACCACAAAACTGGGGGTTTACTGTGTTATAAAGTCCCAAAAACTATAAATGTTATGCACATTTCCGTCTGCTGTTAATAATAAATTATTATGAAGATCAGTCCCATTCAAATAAGGAATATATACTAGGAAGCTAATAATTTTAGCTGTGTCACTCATAAACAAGGTATATAGGCATTATTTTGCTTGGCATTTGGTTCACATTTTAAGGTATTGTATGCACACTACGTTTGTAGTTGATACAATATTTATGGGAGTTTATGAAGCCGGAAGACATATAGAAGGGCTTGTTCTTGTTTGTTACTTTATGTGATGGTGATGATCAAAATAATCGTAAGATTATGATGACAATTTTTGACAATTGTGAATGAATGATACCATTAGAGAGTGAAGTTGTGTTGTGTACTGTTTTTATATTGCTTAAACACCCCCTTTATTACATTTCACTGTATCATATACATATTTTGTATGATATGATTTTTTTTTTCTCAAAAACTTTTACTATTTCTTACAGGGAACGTGCCCAATTGCATATTATCCCTCTGGCTGCACATTGGCTAATGCTGATTTTCATCAAGGAAAAAAATGGTGCATTATAACTGCTAACGAAAATGAGATCATTTAATAGAAAAGCTCTAACAAACTCCACGACAGGCAACAAACATATTCTTACTTGGATTTAAGAAAATGACAATAAAAAGACTACTTAACGATCCATACAAACAAATAATTCTAATGCTATCTAATCTACAATGATGATCGTATCATGATGATTGAGCGATAATGTTGTTGGCAAAAATATAATGTATGTATACATGCATATATGTATGTATGTATGGTGTATAATCAAAAACAACTTACTTACGATCTTTTAACAATTTTTTTTTATTCTGTAATTTTGTTTTTCTCGAGTGTGGTACAAGAGATAGGATGCAGATTTTCAGATTTAAATTTATGAACAGTTTAAAAATATATTATACCTACTCATTTCAATGATATTTTTGAAAGTACAAGATGACGTGCCGATAATAATGACTCTGTGTGATGCTGCTAGGGGTACAATAAATTATAGTTGAGATAAGTTTGGGTAGTATAGGCACACAAACAATATACGTTTGTATGCATGTAATCACTTTTAAATCAGTGTGTCTTGTGTGGGGTAGAATATGTTTTCCGTTTAACATGCGTACTCACTCATATAAAAAAAACTACACAAAACCATGTGATTTTAAGTCAAGACATTATTGTCAGAGGATTTCTTCAACCGTCGATATCTCCAACTTACAAAAGTATCAACTTAACTTAAAACACAAGCTTGTCCTCCAAAAAACCAAGCGTGTAATTTTATGCTTCTTTTTTAATTCTTTTTGTGCGAACAATAACAATGTAGTAGGAACCACAATATCCATGCAATTTTTTTGTTGTTGTGTTTTGTGTCCTCGTTAATTATGGTCGCAGTTATAATAATGCATGTAAATACCAGCAATAAATAATGCATCCTCGTATTGTATTTCTATCACAAAATCAGCATGTAAATTAGTATTAAAAAATAGTCGCATAAAATCCAGTAAACTTACAAACATGCACAATTTTTGGAAATACCTGTTGTAATTGTTCATTTACGGTAGTTTGCTATTTATACTTCATTATTTATTTATTTCCAATCAATGAGATTTGACTATAGCTTCATTCATTCCATGTATTATTATTATTATTAGATATTATTTGGTTTTTTTCAATGACCGTTTTTAGGTACTCATTTTTATGCAGTCAAAGTTGTTGGCTTAAAAAAAATATTTATGTGCACACTAATGATGCGATACATGCCCGTCTGATTCATCGTAAAAATAACCAAAACCATTCATCTTCATTTGGAGTCGATTGCCAATATTATTACAGACCACTGAATATTACAAGCTCACAATAATAAGCTTCATTCGATTCGTAAGGGAATTGCGAATGTACTCTGCTCTGCTGATGATAGCCAATCACGTAAAGAAATATAATTTAAGTTCCAAATTGTGAATTCCTTGAATATTTTTGGGTGTTGTTCCGTGGTCAAACAAAAAATAAAACAATATATAACAGTACCAATAATAGTAATCCCACGAGATTTTTCATCCATGTGGCGTGTGGTACTTATATGATGTAGGTACTTGAATGGCCTTCCTTTCCTATATTTAGTTTACAGTGATTTATAATGTTGGCTCGTAAACGTGTTATGATGATACACACGACGGTAAAATACGTACCACGATTATAGCAGCTAAAGTTGTAGTTGTTTAAACATTTTAAAAAATTGTCTGCAAATTTTCGTCACCCTTTTTTATATTGCAATATTGTAAAATGACATTTTAACAGCCAATTTCGTTGGCAGATTCGACATATTCTTTCATTATTATTATTTATTTACAAGGGGCTCACATGGCTTGCGACTAATATTATGTTGTGTGAGGGAACATACTGCTGATTCCCTGTCTCGACAGGTGTCAAAATAATTGGTTATTTCAAATATGAAAGGTTGACGACTATTTTCACAACATAAAGAATAAAGATGATGATGATGGTAAGGTGTAGATGATTGCAGACATTTTTTTTTTTGAACACACACATTTTTTTCTTCTCTCAATGTTTACAAAGATTAATTTGATGATGAGCTTGATCAAGATCGTTATAATGAAGATGAATGATGAAAAATAATATTCGTCACGTAAATACCTACACACTAAACATATGTGTTCTAAATTATAATCATTTAATGTTGGTTACATGGTATATCAGATGATGATGCAACATCAACATTTTGGGGAGATTCGAGTGAAACATTATTGGCTTTGCACGAGTTACAATGATTATGTTTAGTTGGTAGCATAAAATTAGAAAAAAAATTGCAATGTAAATTTGTAAATTATAACTTTTGGGTTTTTTTTTCTAGTCTCAATAACTCAATGTTTACGTAATATATAATGAAGACATTCAAAATTTGATGGACTAGATTTTGAGGTACACACACACGTCAAAATTGAAGAGTATACATATTTTTACCTGAGAACACAATTTTCTTTTATAGACGTTCTCCTTTCCAGTTGACCACAACTATTCTACAAATTACCACACTTACAGATTTAAATGAATTTTCAAATATACCTAGTCCAAAAAAATTGTAACAAGCGTCCTGAGAAAACAGTTTACCTAGTTGGTGTTGTTAGCAAGAAAAAAAATCATACTAAAATACATTGTTAAAAATTTGAATCTCTTCCTGACTTTTTCTCATCCCGTGATGCAAATATAATAATTTAGACTAGACGATATAAGTAGTTTGAAATAACTAAATGTTGTTAGGTATATATATGTAATGGGAATATAACGAGGTATGTGTGTGACCTATTCCAGTAAAAATTCAAAATAAGTATATAAATTCATAATAATATACTAATACACAACCATTTATGACAACCTTCAAACATTTTTTTTTCCTTTTGTTCAAATTAATAGGCATATAAATTTCTTAATACTTTATTTTTTGTATACACGGAAAAACACGCATTGCTGTAAAACCGTAGCCTCTCATGTACTATTACAACTACCTTTAATGCAAGTATACGATAATAGTAGTTGTAGAAACTGTTAATAATAATTTATTCTACACTTGCTTTCTATTTTCAAAATGATATCGTAGTATACAACCGTATATTTGATGGAAGAAGCCCTTATCAGCATGCTTTTTTATTATGATTTTAAAAGTAAAACACTCATCATCACTATAGAGTTTGTATCACATCATATTGCCCAGTTTCCGTTTACATTTTTGTATGTAAGTGTGACTGTGACTTCATATGCAATGCAACCAGTATATATATATATATGTTTGGTTGTAAAACATGGGATTTTTTCCCAGGCTGACTAGTCCACTCTATCAGCAGCATGCCATATGAATAACCATTATTGTAATCACCATAAATAAATGGTATAAAAAAAGTATAATATGGAAATCTTTTGCAATTTATCTGAAAACTGTTTTCGATTAAAGTTTTTTTTTTCTTCTTTTAAATAATGTAGTAACATTCAACATTGAAGTGTATTATTGTAAATAGCACCAAGAAAACAGGCAACATCATTAATTCACCTTGATTGACGTTACGCTATCATTCGTTTATTTATAGCTGTATTACTAATGTAGCAAGAAGGGCACTGCACAAATGACAAAACCAAATATAATAGGAACGACGACATAATAAGAAATTGCACCGACATTATTATTGTGATTAAAATGAATCCGTTGTTTTTTTATTCCTATCATCACTTTTAATTTCATTAGCAATTATATGGAAATGTCCGATAGCGGTTTTGATAAAAAAGAAAATAAATATAAGTAGGTAAATGTTAATAATAGAATGCTAAGAAAATGATGGAAAAAATAATGAAATTGCTTACCGTAAGTCTTATTCTTTTCACATCAATTCGAACCCAATTATCTGTTGAAAAGGCTATGGCAAGTAGAGCTGTACTCACTACAGCGGCAATAGTTGCCAAACTGAGGGTAACCGCTGAACACGGCATTTTTAAATAAATTTGTTAAAATTTAACTGAACTAGACTAAAAATTAATAATAAAAATGGGAGGAATCACCACCGTGAACACACTAAAAACACTCACACGCAATTTCACACTTTTTTTCTCTCTCTCACTTTTTACAACATACACTTTTTAATAATAAAAAATAAGCCAATTACATTAATGCACAATATGACCTTTTACAGGTCTTTGAAGATGGTATCGTGTGGTAGTCCTTAACCCGTTCATCTGAACTCAATGCACTTTATTATTCCAAAAAATATTATATATTTTTTTGTCTAAAATATAAATTCCAAACAAAAATAATTTTCCTTAAGTGGATCCCTCTCTAATTTAGATTTTAATCCATTCGGTATGTTTTATTACATCATCACAAGGTGAGCAGAGTAAGTTCCGTCTTTGTTCAACAGCTCCGCAACAGGGAAAAGGTATTCAGGCCACGACGGTGTTAATAGGATATGGTGGACACATACAACAAAAATTCATAACACTACTCTGCAGAACACATACAAATCCAACAAAACGAGAGAAAAAAAAATGAAGGATTATGATGATCACATCGGCAGTACAGCTTCAACAATGAAATTCCTCGTTTCTCGACTCCATTGAGTATTGTAACACACAATATCCTATACAATATTGCAACCTGCAACAACAACAAGACAACAACAACTGTAATTCGTATGCAAATATTTAATCCACACATTCATCCAATCCAACCAATATGATCATCGTCGTCATCTTAAAAGAGCATAAAAAAGAACGATGAACCATTGAGATTCGATTACTACTACTACTTCTTCTTCGTCTACTACTACTACTACAACAACTACTGTATAAAATATTCAAACAAACCAGAAGAAGATGATGCTGGTGATGGTGGTGTGATGCGGTTATAAGGAGAAGAAGTTTAGTAGAGAGATGACCGTCCAACAAGATGAAAAGCGAAACAGGACAGGCCTACTACATGA
>JAHZNC010006115.1:0-19363 GCA_027744095.1 Zhuqinia jingwanae
ATTCAGGATGAATTTGAATGAATAGCAAAAGGGATATTGTATTGTGGAAGGAAATACATTTGTTGGAAAAAATATTATTGTATATGCATAGGTATGCATAGTAAATAGGTATATGGTTATACTTGGGGTTACTTGAGACATTGCAATATTTTTTTTGCATGGAACAGTATAACAACACATCGTGTGTATGCATCGTAATTCGTAATGTACAAAATGCATAAAAAGACAACCCGAAAGGATAATAAAAATAATGGATGTGTATCAGCATATCTGCTGCTTTTGCATGTGGTTTACTCTCGTTTTTTTTGGGAGAAGAAGAAAATGAAAGGGGACAAGCCATTTAGCATTGCACCATTAACCATGCCATTTTAGCTAGAGACGACCCAATCCTTGCCATGTGAGAATTTGTATTTATTTATTTAAAGCATGGTTTAAAGTTTGGGATGATGATATAATAGATATTGTATAGCAGCAGCAGCAGCATCATGTATTCGGGTATATTGTGTAGTAGTATGAGAGAGGATTATTATATATTATGTATTATGTAAAATATATAATAATATGTAGATATCTACATTGAAAAAAGAAGAAGTGCATAAAACGCAGCTGCAGATAAAATATATATACATACATATTTTAATGTTATAATAGATAGAGGATAGGAGTAAGTTGAGAGGATAGCGGTGCGGTGGTGGAAGAAGAAGAGAAGAGAATGGATGATGGTAGTGGAGAGATGGGATGATGATGATGTTGTGATGGAACAAAAACTAAAAGGCTTAATAGTTTAGTGTGTGCAAGCTTGACTTGAAATGCAGTGCATATTGTATAAAAAAAATAAAAACTTTTACAACTGCTGCTCTCTGTGATGCTGCTGGGCTTATAGTAATACACAGAGACTCTTTTATATACCAAAACCATCCAACTAGCATCGTCGTCGTCAACAGAGAGAGAGAGAGACTCTCGCGTATAGTCATGTAGAGAGTCAGAGTTTTTGGCAAAAGTGGGTCAGTAGGCCAGGATGAGGGAGCGAGGTGGAATGGAATGGATTGGATGTGGATGATGATGATGATGATGATGGAGTAAAGGAACAGAGTTTTGTAGCAGCAGAGAATAAGCAATAGTGGCAGCAGCAGCAGCACACTGCCACTATATACTATTACAACCACTACATCATCCCATCACAATCCCATATTATTATACTACTACGGTGGTGGTGGTGCTAGTTGTTATTACTCTCTCTCTCTCTCTACTGGTTCTTGTCTTCTTCTTTCTTGGTATTTTATTTCTTTCTCATGTTTCGTGTATCCAGCAGCTGACGATGAATTGGTGGTTGTTTAGATGGTACAGAAGAGAATAGAGAGAGAGAGAAAGATGTTGATGATGATGGTGATGATAATGATCTAAGATCATAAATGCATACATTAAATGATGAATAGCTAGAGTTTATTATTGTACATATTTTTATTTTTCCTTTTTGATGATTGGGAATTTGGGTATTTACCCTGTTGTGTCATCCTTTTAGTTTCACTTTCAGTATTTATATAATAGTCTCATAATATCTTTTTCTAAATGTATGTATATTTTGCTATGGTTATAAGTTATATGCATAAAGACATGGGAAGAAGGTACATATATTACGTTTCTGTCGTTTCTTAATCGTGTTTCCTCTTGTTTCTATAAAGAGAGATGGCTTGAAAAAGAGAGGCAGAAACTGTCACTTTCATTTGACGTGCCAAATCATGCAAGGATTTTGGGCCATAAGAAGACATCGTCGTCCGTCACCATTTTCTTGAGAAAAAAACTCTTTAGTCATCACGTTTAAAAAAAATACGTAGAAGCAAAGAAAGATGGTGAGGATGGAAAAGGTTGTTTTTTGTGGGACTTGAAAAATTGTTCCAAGAAAGCTTGTTATGGATTTTTTTAGTCCAATTGCAAAATATTTACGTCATAATGTCATGTCATCTTATCTACATGTGTGCATGTATATCTGTCCTATAGATATAGGTACACCCAACCGGCTTGACTCTCTTGTTACCCAAGCGGTAATAAACAAAAGGGGAATATTTCTTAACAATAATAACTATAATAATTTATTCTACAATTTTGAATTGTAAACTAGGTTCGAAATAATAATATTTTTATGGCTTTTGTTTTAAATGTGAAGGCCAAAGAAAATAAGTACTTATATACCTGCGGGGGTGTGTGTGTGGATTCTATTTACTGCTTTTTAAAAAACTATTCTTTTTTTATTTATTATTATACCCTTTCCCTCTCACTCTTCTGTCATATATTTCGGTTATATACATATATGCATCCATCTCAGACACACACACACACACACTACGTGAGTAAACACAAACAGCTTTTATTGCACTTTTTTTTTGAAGTCATCAAATCTATGTCAATTCCCAAAGTCCATTCATAATAGTTATCATCATTGTGCTATATATACATATATCGTCATCATATTATTATTCCATTTAAAATGGGTAGCTAAACGTGTAAAGCATAAATGTATGTATAATAGCAGCACACACAACACAAGCAAACAAAATATTATGATTAAGATTAAAAGTCACATGTACAATTATGATTATGCGTAGACACACACATTATTATACATATATATCCCTTATCATCATCAGAGAGAGAGAGAGAGATAAGCCTTTTAACTGTGACAAGACACAGACTCTTTACCCACACACACACAACAAACAACAACAGCACGTCAGAGAGAGAGAGAGTCAGAAAATCCAACTCAATTCACATAGCCAGACAGGCAATTTAGTATTTGTAGTGCTCTTTAAATAGGCATGCTCAATTTTTGCTCTTGTTTCTCTAAGCGGTCTAATTACTCCTTGTCCTCTCTCTCTCTCTACATTCATATCTTCAAATCTTCTTTACAAATTTTACATTTATTTTTTCCATTATATAATATTTGTATACAAATTACTGTGCATATTTTGTACAAACTTATCAAAATGCATTTTTATTCCCTTTAAAAATTACATCTTAAAATCCCAAAAGTACATTTTTTTGCAAAATCTTCTTTTGTTTTTCGCCCTTCATCATTCACCATTGTCACCACCATATTGCCAACATAATTATCCTATCATCTTACAATAATCTGTATTAATGTCATCATCATACTCATTATTCCATTTTCATTGTTGTCATTTTAACATCATGACTCTTTTGGTGTGGATGATGAAGCTGTGGTGGAGTTATACGTCGGCATATTGTGGGTGGACCGCTACTTTATTAGTCTCTTATGATTATGTATGTACTATGATTACCCAAAAAAGTATTGCCTAATTTTTATTTTTACCAATTGCATTCTCCCGTAAGTACACACACACCATAACAATAATAATTATAATTTTTTTTGTTGCTGTACATAATATTCTTATCTCTATTGTTACACTCTTCATGCGTATGCATGCGTATGGATTAGGCATACATAAAAATAATAATGCTAAAAAAAATGTATGCACTCATCATCCTCGTCGTCATCTGCATCTCGTTCGCAACCCATAAACACAATATATGGTATATATTCATACATACATGCCATCATTCCGCCTGTAAAAACGCCATCATCTATTATTACGCAGGTTACATTGTTGTGTGAGTGTATCATATCACCATTGTATAATAATCGTAATAATAATAATAATCATCATCATCAACATCAAGCATGTTTAATACGCTTGCATGCTTTAACCCTTTTTTCCACATATATTTTAATATATTAGTACAATGAGCTCGTATTTTTTTGGATGGATATTATGAGGTCCACAAAAATTATCATTATATCATCTCGCACAACACAACACCAGTTCACACATACAATGAGCTCGTATTTTTTTGGATGGATATTATGAGGTCCACAAAAATTATCATTATATCATCTCGCACAACACAACACCAGCTCACACAATCAGCACAATCAACGGTAGTAAAATAGGTAGTTACACGGTGTATATGTATGCATACCTAAATCCCTTGTCTGTGTCTGTGTGTGTGTGTGTAGTATAAAAAAAATTGGTGGAATGAATGTGCTACTGCTGCTTGATGTGCTGTAATGAGTTTGTAATGAAATGTGTAGGTATTAGGTAATATTTAAAGTATTACGGCATTACCAAGCTCAACTGACAAAACAGAACAGATGCAGTTTGCAAGTCTCTCTCTCTCTCTCGCACTTACACACAAAATAGCTATAAACGCAAAAAGTTTAAAATTGAGATTCATCTCACCAGAGCAGACCAGGGGCACACTCTTTAAAAGTGGAAGGATGTTGTCGTAATAATGTCGCCTACATACATACATAATATGTACATGTATAAAACACGAGTGTTGTGTGTGGAAAAAAAGAAGTGTTTTAAAACAACCGGATTCATTCCTCCGTCTCCGTATAGTATCCTACTACTCCAATGACGTACCTATGCATAATTTTATTTTGCATAGGTATTACTTATTCAATGGAAGTAGTATATAGACAAGAAAAAATGTGTCATGATGATAAAGCTCAATGAATCTCATTATTATTACTACTACGCTTTACTCACAAATGTGCCAATTTTACTGCCAACTGAAACTTTTTTTTTCTCTCTCTCTCTTGTATGTGCGATCCATTCATCCAAACGAACTTCATCCCTTTTTTCGCAGATCACAGATCTCAGAGAGAGGACTCATATTCTATTACTATTCCCAACTAACTTATTATATGTCTAGGTATGTAAATATACTGTATAATGTGGGTAAGCATGAATGCATGCATGTTTTGCATTTGCCAAATTGCCCGTGTATTATACATACACACCTCTTCTCTAATATAAACGTGATGTGTAAAAGTAAAACCAATACTAAATGGAACACAATTTTTGCACATTGTAGACCAGGCGCGCAGGTAAGCACCAAAAATGCATCTCACAAATCAGCTTTTTTTTAGTAAAAAGGATCGCCGCCATATATTATAGTACAGCAAAAACACACACACACAAAAAGACACAAATTGTCAATGTGGTTTTGGCTTTTTTATTTATTCTTGTTGTACCTATACCCTGTTTGTATGTGTGTATTGTTGTATGTATGTGTGTAACATAGACATACTTTTTTTTATTACCATGCTCCTTCTTTTCATATTATTGTACGTATTTTTTTCAGCAAAGTAGGACGAATTTCATACACAAAACAAAACAGAGAAAAAAAAGAACAGAAACAGAACACTTTCACTCTTCCCAAAACTCGCAAGTATGTACGTACGTAACGTTTTTGTACATGATTTTTGCTGAATTTACGGTTACGTGTCGCCCTTTAAGCCATATGCCATAATAAATGCTCATTGCTACTCATATTGCTCGCATCATCATTATCATCATCATCATCATCATTGCACTTTCAGTAAATTATTTTAATATATTATCACACACACACACACAGAAAACTTGTGTGTGTGTTTTTTAAGCTACATTATTACTTAATACCTGCCGAAAGGCAATAATAATAATCATAATCCAAAATATGTATATATATTAGTTAGTCAAGGGAAGTTTCAGCAAGTATATTTTTTTGGAGGGGATACCACCAGTCAACTTTGACTAAATTTTTTTGTATTTGGTTTACGGAATCAGAGCAAAAGTTTTTTTTTACGATGACGATGATTACCTTTCTGATGAAAAGCTCGGTGTGTGTGTGTGTTTATATGCATATATGTAGGTATATAAAAAATGTTTGTATTTGTATTTCACTTTTTTGGCTTCTCTTTTCAAAAGAGAGCCAAGCCCAAAAAGAACTCGAATCTCCACCACCACACTCCAAAAAAAATGTATAAGCAAAAGGCAAGATAACTAACCTAGCCCCTGCTGTACTGCTTTAAGTCAAGTCACAAGTTTGTAGTATTTTGTCTTGTGTCTGCATATTATATAAATATGGACCATGCTGATTTTGCTCCACTACTACTTTTACTACTACGTGCATTTGGTAGTCGGATGTGAGTAGTAAGAAGTATCGTGTGCTTCTTGCTCGTACACAGATGACCGTGATGATGATGATAAGCTTAACATAATGATCATCATCATCATCAACATCTCTCTTTTCCAACCTCTCGCAAGACAAAATATATGTATAAAAAAAGGGTTTTCCATGTTTATACTAAAAAGCTTGCTTGTTGAGTTGTTGTGAGTGTGCATGTGGTGGTGTATATACTGTGTATATGTTTATATGGTGCATCTATCATCATCTTGATGATGATTATCATCATGATCGTCAGCTCCTCCAATATATAGAGTAGCAGTAAAACCGGTAGTCTGGCACTGGCACATGCATGCATGCATGGCAGCAGTAACAGCAGCGTTTGCATTTGCATTTGATTTTGAGTCGGGAGAAGAAGAGAGGAAAAAAAGTGGTTCCAACTCCAACAACAACTCCAACAAAACTTTATACTTAAGGTATATACATATATAAAACACTGCTACTAGTACACTGTCACTAATAACTAGGTTTTTTCCTTCTACTGCTGACCGAGAAACCGACCGACACACATTTTTCTTTCCAACAAAAAAAAAGTAGGAACTCTTTTTTATTATTATACTATGGCTTGCTTGTCTTGTGTGTGTGTGCAAGCAAAATGTTGTTTGTAAATATAGAGGAGAGAAAGAAAGCATGGTATACTCCCAGCTCTACTAGTACTACTACTGCTGCTATCCCCATCACTACTATTACCGCTTGGTATGCTCTGCTATTCCAATAATGTCGGTTTTTTCGGATAATATGCGTTCCCTATAGCAGCATCAGCATAGCATAGGCAGCAGCAGCAGCTACGTTCTTGTTGCAGTCAAGTAAGCGCGGAGAGAGAAGGAAAAAGTAAAATGGAAAGTTGGCTGTAGGTTTAGTTGTACCGCTGCTCTGATGCCGCATGCATTTCTCTTCGCAGAAAAAGGGAAAAAGTAATATTACAACAATAAATAAAATACCTGCTTATAAATACATGCGACTTTTCTTCATTGTAAAATATTTCACAATACGGATAAAATATTTACTTGATCATAATATTTTTTTTGTAATGTCAAGTTAAAACATACAAGCTAACCATATTTTTTACAAACAAATTTTTGGGAAGTTAACTCGTGACTAAAGTTACATAAGTGGGCTATCCATTTTTACAAAAAAAGGAAGAAGAAGAAGAAAAAAACACGTTGACTACTACTGTCGTAGTTTTGGAAAGCAGAAGACCCAATTAAAAGTATACTCAACATCATCGTCATCAACATCATCTTGTTATTATTATTATTAAGTCAAAATAGTCAACATCCTCATCCTCAATTCCACTTCTTCTTCTTCATCCTCACTACTTCACTCTCGTTTTTCTTGAGACATTCTTTTTTTTCTTCGTATTCATCCTCTTCATCAAATCATTATATCCTATCTATAATAATAATCGTCACCAAAAACAGAGTGAGTGAGCTATAGAGTCTGACAATCAGAGAGACGGACACAGGTACGTAAAAGTATACACTGTGTACCCCTTATAAAATAAACGCACACCACACCACACACACACACACACACACACACACTCAAAAATTATACAACAACGTGCTTTTCTGTTCATAATGGGAAGTAAGTAAGTTTATTAGTTTGTAGTGTGCATGTGTGTGTGAGTGTGAGTAAAGTGTGATCTCTGCTGATGTGTATGTGTTGTTGTATAGTGTGTACCAAAATCTTCAGCATCAACTCAACTCCAATATATATCCAACAGCAAAAACTCCATCATCATCGCATCTCTCTTACTACTTGTCTATCTATCTCTATCTATCTAACTGACTGGCTGACAAAAAGGCTTTGCATTGTATAATACTTAAGTACACACATTGTATGCATACGTAAACATTATACCTATATATAATTTATTAGTTTTACGTGTGTGTATATACACAAAAATCTCCATACAAGCTTCTTTTGAAGCTCAAAGAGAGAGAGAGAGAGAGACTCCATGCTATGCCGTCTTCGTCTGTAAGTACGTGTGCAAATTATAAGGCTACCTATATCCATACATATAGACAAGACAACCTTCTTCTTCATCTTTCAGTTTCTTCAGACACAAGTTTACTTTACAATATATATATAGATATATTATTCAACACACAATCGAGTCTCTTATTGAAAGTGAGTTTTTGAGTAGGTATATTTTTATATGCACGTATAATAATATATAGGGCTTTGGGTTACCAGTATATTGTTACTACTACTATTACTATTGTTGTTGTTATTCTCACAATCAGGCACGTTGTTATAAGAAGAGTCCTTGCTCACTTTATACTAGTACAACTTGGTTTTGTGTGTGTTTGTATATGCGTGTGTGTGTGTGTTGGTGGTTTGGTTTCATTTTCTTTTGCTCCACTGAGACTACTACTACAAGCCACTATTATATATTCCATGATGTTGATGATGATGATGCTGTTCACATTGTCATCATTATCATCAACAACATGATCATACTCTGAAAAAATTGTAACGTAATGTGTTGTATAATATATAGGCATACACACACACACACACATGTACTCAATTTTACTGTGTCGCTCCTCTCGCACTCTCGTCGACTCACACAAAAATATATAATAATCAGTCAGTCTTTTCGCTGCTCTGGGAGCTATTCTGCTCTTCTCACATGGCATGGTTTGTTATGTTCTTTTTGCTCCTGCTCCTGCCGCTGTTCTTTTAGATAACTTCTTATGCATATTTTTTTGCAGAAGAGTTTTTGTGTAGAGAAGGGCTCACATAATAATAATCATAATAATAATAAAGTCCATGTATACATTATTTTTATAGGTTAGCATTGAAATTGCATATATGCATTCATGTTACCACTATTACTACTGCCACTACTGCAAAACAGCGAGTCAGTCAGTTTATAGAAGAAGCCTGTGACATAAGAAGGCTGAGAATGAGATTCAGATTCATAATAATATGCAGCGCAGCCAAACAATAATAGTTTTTTTTTAAATCTCTCTCTCTCTCTTGCTCGCTCACACACATCTCTTTATCCATTTTTGTTGGACAATAATATAAATATATAGTAAAGTAGTAGTAGTAGAAGAAGTATGTAATACATAATAGCGTATTGTGAATTGTATTGGAAACATATAGCAGCGTGTTGTTGATGTTGATGGTGATGGTGGATGGAGAGTGTGTCAAGTCAGTTGAATTTGAGTATTGGTTGGGTGATGATTGTAGTAGTGAGTTTTGTTGGTTGTGTGTAGCAGTGAGTGAGTTGAGTTGATAATGACGACTACAACGACGACGATCATGATGATGATGATGATGATGACATGAATGGAATCGTCGTCATCATTGCCATCATTTAGAATTGCCAAAGTGTATATGGTACACATTATATACATACATCCATATACAATCCATACACTGATCCACCGCTTAAGTCTCTGTTGATGTTTCAGTTGGTCTGTGACAATCATCAGGAACGGACGTGTGCATTGTTATATTATTATTAATAATAATAATAAATACAAATAAAAAAATAGAATAACCAAAAAAGTGCAAGTGTGTCTTCTTGTCTATTTGTGCGACATATAATAAATGAAAAAAAATAATAATTAAAAAACAGGAAAAGGAAATAAAATATAAAAAAATAAATTCATACAACAAAACAAAGTGACAGTTTAGCGGATATTTCGGTTTTTTAGAAACAAAGGAAACTGGGATTTATTTATTTATTTAAAAAAAAATTGGATTGTTCTGAATTATTTTTATTATGATTTATTTGAACAAATGGGAAATCCAGAAAACAGTGGAATTGGCTGTTACCTTTGAAATAAATTGTTTGTTTACTGTGGCGGTGCTGTTGTTGTGAAACTTTTTAGGATGGAATTAACTTGTTGTTCTTCACCATCCTACTCATCATCTTACTTAAATCTTGATTCGTTGTTCTTCAATCAATTAACTAAAAATTACTCTTCTTCAGTTATTTGCCAATCCCAAGAAAACAAAAAGTGTGTTGTCATTACTGATCACTTTCATGGACGAGGACCGAGAAATATTGGCTGACATTAAGATTCTAAAAAAATACTCTTAAATTTTTTGTTTAAATTTTTTTCACTCTTCTTTCTTGATTGGTTTTTAACATTCAAATCCAAACATTTATATATTTAAAAAAAACGAAGAATATTTATTTATACATATTCCATACGAAAAGCCATTTTGTGCCTACACACAACATTTTATATTCACTTTACTCAAATAATCCTTTCGTTTTCATTACAAGAAAACAAAAAGTGTGTTGTCATTACTGATCACTTTCATGGACGAGGACCGAGAAATATTGGCTGACATTAAGATTCTAAAAAAATACTCTTAAATTATTATTTTTTGTTTTCAAATTTTTTTCACTCTTCTTTCTCGATTGGTTTTTAACATTCAAATCCAAACATTTATATATTTAAAAAAAACCAAGAATATTTATTTATATATATTCCATACGAAAAGCCATTTTGTGCCTACACACAACATTTTATATTCACTTTACTCAAACAATCCTTTCGTTTTCATTTTCGTTACGGCGACGGCAACCACGAAAACATATAGAGAAGCGAGCAAGCAAGCGATGAACATACATAATAACAGCAAAGCAAGCACGTTGTTTGGTTTGGTTGATTATTGCAAAGACTGAAACGTGTGACGTAACATCATCCTCAACTCTTTTGCTGGTGCTGGTGCTCACATCATTTTGAAAAGAGCAATTCTCTGTTTGGTTTTGTGCTACTTCATCATCATCATCAACAACATCATCTCATCAAATCACAGAATATATATACATAATATACTACAGTGCTCTCTCTCTGTGTCTGTTGTGTGTGTAAAAAAATATATATAAAAAAGGGTTAAATTGAATACTTCGTAACTTACTTGCATATATGCCTAGTAATAATAATGGTAATATGCGTGTATGTGTATAGCGCATATAACAACAGCCCAGTAACATCATCTTGTCTAAATCTGAACAAATTTTTTGCACACATAAAATAAAATTTTTTTTGAGCGAGAGAATAAGGATCGTCGTGTGTCTATTATTATGATATGAAAATATTGTATATGGTAAAAAAACGGTGATGATGAGGATGACTGAATTGTGAATTGGATGGAATTTGTTTATATACCAAAAATACTATATTGTTCCCGCATGAATTGTTATACAAAAGGAAGACAAAATAATATATACATAGTCTGCTGAATTTTTCATGAATTGATTGTTGCACAAAATAACATTTTGTGCGGGGGTGTTGTCATCATCAATAACTTTTTTCAAAAGTACCTGTTCCACACTTCTTTTGGAAAAGCTCAAAAAAACACAAATTCTTAAGCTAAGTTATATATTTTTGGTGGTGCTAAAAAGTAAAAAGCAAAAAAAGTGATTTTTTGAATTGAAAAATTGGTTTGGAAAGGAAAAGGAAAGTACCTTAAAAGTGCCGTGAGGAAAAAATATACCGGGTCATCCATATAATAAATATAATAAATAATAACACATAGTTGAAACGGAAAAGTGTGGATTAGTTATTTTGTAAGAATTTTTAATTTAATTTATAAAAATTTGTACAAGGTAAACAAATAATGTTTTTTAGCATAAATATTTGCTTAAAAGTGAACGTGTTTTTATTGTGACGGCGGAGCGGCAGCGGCGTTTTTGTTGCTGCTGGTATTATAGTGTTTGGATCTATATATTATTTGTTGTGTGTTTTCCAACAGAAAAAATATTTACATTTCGAGTGTTTGAACAAAACAGTTTTTATTTGTGTGTGGAGAGAAGAAGAAAAAAAGGAAATAAAGGCGAGGAGACAGAGAGATACAATAACATAAACTGTTATTATTACTACTATTGTTAAAATGGAAGTTCCAATGAGCCCATTTCCAATGAGTCCGCCGCTGAGTGGACATTCGCCAACACCACCCAATCTGGTACATCATCCAGCGGGAAATATGTGGTCAGATCATCATATCTCTGCACATAATAATCCTGGTGTGGGTCATCACGGACTTTTGACCACTGCTCCTCATCATGGTAGTGTTCATGGTATGGATCATGGCTATAATATGTATGGCAGTCCAGGTACGACCTTCACAAGTACGTAAACGACCACACATACAAAAAAAAGAAAACAAAAATTAATAAAAAAATATGCAAATTCATTATAGAAATATTTTAAAGCGGGTAATATTAACATTATAAAATGGGCAAGAAAAAAAGTAGGAAAAATTACAAAGTTTTGGAAGTTTCACGCCAAATAAATATTTCCTTCGAGTTCCATGAACTGCTATACCGAACATATACATGTTACCGTAGACGTAGACTTAATTTGGTATACATATCTGCAGTGTGCAAGATAATCATTCATCTGGTTTCAGGCTTAATCCAGAAAAAAATGCATACATTTTTCATGTATTACTAATCCAGCAGGTTTCCTAATAAAGTAGATATCAAATCTATCATTTGTAAGGTTACCTGTCAAAAAACAAGAAAAAAAGAAGAGAAGGTTTTAGTTTTACGCGTGTCACCTTATAATTTTTTTTCGCATGACGATGACATTTACGCATAAATGATAATAATAATTATTTAAACAAAAATAATAATATTAAACTATTATAATTCCTTGGAAATGCAATAAAAGGGAAATGCAGCAGTAGAAGCAATGGTAAAATTATGCATTTTTATATTTCTGGAGCAAGTACAAAGGTCATATATCTTTTTCAATATCCATAAAAAGTGTCACGAGTCATCGTCATTGCAGCCTCCGTCATTCCAAAAAATATTCCAATGCCATTCTCTCGATTTTTATTTATTAAATCCCCAAAAAATTCCTCTCTATCATATCTTTTTGCCCATCTCATATCCAGTGACCATCACTGCATCCTTCAGAATATTTTAAATAGCTTCACCCTCGCCAAAAAAATTGGTATTAAATCCAATTTACACAATTTTCCTAGCAATTTTATTATTTTTATTTAATTTCTTAGTGATTTTTTTCTCGGCTTGACCTTGTTTTACATTTGCATATGCACACGCGTCAAGGAAAAAACTCATTTCAATGCAATTTGTCCAAAAGCATTTTCCCCTGATTTCCCCATTATGTTCTTAATAAATTGCCTTTGTTTTATTTTAATTCTTAATACAACATAAAAAAAAACTTTCCCCTCTTTATCCAATTCCTCTTTTCACCTTGACCACAAATTTTCACTGAATAAAAAATATCTTCAAACCAAATAACATGTAATTTCAATCCCAATCATTATAAATTCATTTTTTTCACATTGGATTCTTCTCCAAAAAAAAACTTTCCCAATTTGTGACAATCGAAAAAAAATCCTTTTTATCCCCATTTTTCCTACCTAAACATCACCTTCAAAATTTCCTGACACAAAAAAAGTTATAATAATTACAATAATAATAATAAATTATAGCTAAAATAATAGCCAATTGTGTATAATCTTTAAAAATCTGAGAAGAATAAGTTTTATCGATTTCACTTTTTTTTGGAAAGTAAATAAAATTAGGTTAACTCCATGAAATTATGTATACCATGGAACCACCACACACACCAGCAGAGAGGCTATTATATCTTTTCTGCATCAAAGCCGTTTCATTTCTTTATGCATAAATTATGAACGATGCTCGTCAAGCATGCATATATATTTCCCTTTTATACATGTTGAAATAAACTCACATTTAAAATTCACAATGAAAATAATAGCAAATATACGTTTGTTGAGGTTATGCCAGACTTACTCACAATATTGTCGTACCCACAACACATACTCCATACCTACCTTTATGTATGTACATATATATGTTGTCTTATGTACTGACTTATGAGATAGTAGTGACTTTATCCGAAATATGTATATAAAAACAAGGGAAAATATAGATTTTTCTCCCGTAATAAAATATGCAATAATAATTGCAGCTACATATCAAAACTAAATGAGTGAGTAGTAGTGGAGTTCCCTTTTTTTCTCTACATTTTCTGTCCCCCTCTCTCTCTCTATTCAAAGCCATAATAATAAATGTCAATGTCATTGCCTTTCAACTTGAAATACAAATAGCACATATGCTTTTTTTGTATGTCAAACTTACTTTCCTCAAATTTCCCAATCCTACAACATCACACAATATATCGTTATAACAATTTCTTTTCTAAATTATCATTTTTTTGTATAAAATTGCAACAATTATGAATATGATGATTATTATGAGTTCTTCCGTCAAGCATATCCTCTTATTTATAACTACATGTTTTTTCTCTCATTATGGTTTTTTTCCGGGGTAATAAAAAAACGCAAACTAGTCAATAAAAATTGGCTATCATTTTTTTTACACGCGAATTCCCTTGACTTACTATTCTAAAACAGTTTTTGTGGAAAAAAGCGTATACTAAACGCGGAAGTTTTTTTATCCATGTTTTCTAGCTGGAAAAATAATTATAATTACGTATTTTTAGGGCCGATATTTCATTTCATCATAACCTAAATGGCAGAATTAATTTTCATGCCTATGAGAGCACCTTATTTCACGGAGAAATGAAGAAGAAAAATTGTGCCATGGGGAGCTATATATTTTGTTGCCATGAATATCAAACAAATTGGCATGCTGCTGTGTTGATGGTATGGTAGTACAGTGGAATTTAGTCCACGGCCATATGAACATTGCATCGTCGTCATCATCATTATTATTATTACATACTCATCATCATTACATGATTTACTTTCTCTAATTTATTGCCAAACACGCAATTTTACCATTTTCCACGTAACAGTTTATTACTATTTTTACAAAAGGGAAAGTTATTTTTCAGGCAGGCAAAAAAAAGTTTCAATTAAATTAAAACTGGATTCTTCATAATTTATTTATTTGTTTCGTTTTGAGAATATCGGTATCACGTTAGTTGGCGTGATACGTGATCCTCTAACTGTAATGTGGCCAAGGTTGAATATATCCTTCACCTTTCTTTCTTTTTTTGGATAGAAGAATAGAGAGAATCCTCAGCACTTTCTTCTATTTTCTCTCCAGGAAGGAAGGATTTCTAAAAGGATTTAAGAGATTTTACGAGGAAAGTATTTACGAGCTTGGCATAGCCTACTTCTTGTTTGCAAGGTCGCTTTATGGTTTTGAAGTGAGAGTGTCTTTTTTTATAGCTACATGACACATATGTATGTGCAGTTGCACATAATGCAGGGATTTTGCAAGCTTACATATGAAGAAGACATGCTTCCTGTGTGTAGAATAATGAGATGACAATGAAACATGGATGGTGATGATGATGGGGCATTGAATATACATACATGAATACATTGGTGGCGGGCGGAAGTGTTTGGACATCCACAGAAAAGATAAACAGAAAAGGGAGATAATATTGCATAAAAACCCCTCTTTCTACTTGTTTTTCATTTGCATCATTTTTAACACGAGCACGAGTGAGAGTGAAAATGAAATGGGGAAGGTTAAATTGGTGTGACGCGGAAGTAAAATTTTATAAAGTATTATGCATTTCTTTCTGAGGCGAGGGAATAAAAGGAGAGAGAGAAAAAAAAACTAGTTGAATGGCAATGGGAAAGATGCGATGGCGATGATGATGATGGCAATAGCATTGATTGTCTGGCCGGAGGTGATACGGTGATGTAAAAAGTTGTACGCTTACGTAACTCTCTACGAAAAAAGTATACCTCTGAAACTCTAAACTCAATCAATGTAAATAAAATACTTGGAAAATGAAGCAGTAGGTATGAAAGTGAAAGTTTAACACTTCAAATAAGTGGAGCTGCTTTCCCTGTTTCGTTTTTCCTTGTCCCCTTCTTTGATGGACAGGGCACAAAGAGGAGAGAATAGAGAGAAATGGAGGCACTGGCTGGTTTTGGCATTATTATAGATGAATGAAATGACAGGTGGCAAAGGAAGGTTAAATCATTGTCACAAAATTCAAGAAGATCAAATTCAATATATGATGTACTTGTGAAGAAAAAAAAGGTTTAAAAAAATGTTATTTTGTATATATGTGTAGTACGTGGGTACTTTATTTGAATGACATTGAACATTTATTTTAAATGCCAAATACATATTTACATATTGGCCTTCTATAAAAAAAAATGTGCGAAATATTGTATTTTTTGGAAATACAAAATATTCGTTTAGAAATACATAAACGCCAAAACTATAATTAAACTAAAGAGTAGTTTCAAGAATACATGTAGATTCTGAGTCGGATATATAATTCGAAATCTTACTCACAGAAATAAATTGTCGGTGCATAGCCTGATCAATCACGAAAACTTCAGATAATATATTAAGCTTTTCAAGTGACACACATTTTACTTCTTATAACCCATATTATGATATATTCAAGTTGAGATAATCCGTAAAATTTGAAGAGACTTGACGGTACATTATTAATTTTGTGCACAATCAGCCTCCCGATAACGGGAAATGTGGAACTGATAGTTGTTGAGAAACGAAATTAAATCTGTAAAGAGTATACTAATGCTAAATATAAGTGCTTACCTAATTAAAATAAATGAATATTTTAAAGTGCCCTGTGCATTTTTTTGATATTTTAAGCAATTAAAATGTTGAATGTTTGTAACTAAATCTTTTTTTCCGGTAACCCTTTTTATTGAAATAGCTGGAAACCCTGGCATGGCAGAATATTCTCTGTAAGCTGGAAAACAAACTTTTGTTTTTTTTTAAATTTTATTCAAAACTTCTTTTTACTACTTTCTTTTTTTTCTCGCGAGATTTTCCAAGAAAAAATCCTTGATTTCATCACAAATCACGACCCTGTCAAACTACAACAAAAAAACTTTTATCTTTTGGAATCTTGTTTTTTTGCGCCCGTTTTTTAATCTTCCAATCTTTGCTTCACCTCAATAAGCAAACTTCATCTTTTACCATCATACGCAAACGCAATATATATATATTTTTGAATGCACTTTAACCGTCTTATTAATTCTATTGACAATTTACAAATGGACCATTTTTATCCCTCGTCCATATCTCCACTGTATACCAATTAAACAATAATAAATCATTAAACGATTCATCGAATTACATGCACATCTCCATTCTTCTTCATCATCTCGGATTACTTAATCAATTGCATGACTACTACATACAAAATTTCCACTGCTGCTGCTGCTTCGCAGTCAGTCAGTCCTCAGCTCATTCACATGATCACATAATGTGTAACAATATCTTCCAAATCTGGAACATCCATCCACCAACGCAACCTCAAACCAAACCAACTTGCTAATCATAATAATAATAACTCATTTCCATTTTTTTGCGATCCCATGTTACATGCACACATGTATGCATCCATATTGTATAATCTGTGTGTTTTTATGGCACGGGTGGATGTGGATGTGCGTGCATTTTATAAATAAATAAATATTTATAAAAATATGTGTAATGTACAAACAAACTTAATATTCATCATCATTATCATCCTCCTCATATCAACAACATATTATCGCGATTACCATGAAAAATATGTATGAATTGTTATAATTTTTTTGTCACTCTTTTTGCTTGGCTTATTGGGTGGCGGCTATGTGACTTTATTATGTGAGATTTAAGCGAGAGATGATCATGATGATCAGATCGCTGCACTGATTTTTTTATTTTTTGTATTACATATATTTTTTGTTGTATTGGGCTGTTGCCCCGTTGTTGTTGGTGTATTCCTATCGTAATAATCGTCGTCGTCTTCATTCTCTTTTTTACTCCACTACAATCTGAAGTAGTGTACACTTTTACAAGAGCAGATTGCATTGCAATTCTCATCTCGTTCTCTCTCTTAGGCAGTCAGTCAGTCAATCCTAGCAGCAGCAGCGGCAGCAACAGCAGTGGTGTAGTAGTAGTGCCTGTTGTTGTCCTCATTACTTAATTCACTGAATAGTGAACTAGATAGATAGAGAGTGAAAATAAGAGTGAAAAAAAGATTGGTGGTGATGGTGGTGTATATATATGTATGTATATATATGGTTTATTGGTCTGATGGTGATGATGATTGTGATTTTTTTTTCTTCTTCTCTTCTGTTGATGATAATGATGAGGATGATATGACCCAACTGAAAGCGGCATGGTTGCACGGCTTCCATTTTTCCATGATGGCATGTCATAGTCATGATGATGATGATGAGCCATTGAGCCATGATGTAATGTAACCATGCATACAACCAGTTCAAAAATAGGCATAAAATATAGTAGGATTTTCAAAAGGATTTTTGTATGCTTTAAAAAAAATATATATTCTCCTTCTTCTCTTTTTCTTTGCGAATGGAATCGTGAAATTTTTTTAAAACTTTAAATAAAGTTATTATATAAAAAAACCTGAAGAGCTATATAGGGTTGCACACTTTGCAAATCTTTCAAGATAAGAATAAATTTGATGGTGAAGTGTGAAAACACAAAAGGACACTTTTATTATTTGAATGTGAAAAATGTAGATCATTTTTCAATATAGTGCCAAGGCAATAAGTTAGTAAAATTGGCAGTTGGGATGATGAGTTGATGATGAAAAGAATGGTTTTGTATGTGTGAGCGTTTGTTGTTAAGCCTGGGCTGAGATTTAAAAAGTTGAGGTGTTATGCAATACCCTTCATTTTCATCTTCGTCGTCATCTTTGGCAAGAGTCATTATCATAACAAAATAATAGGAGGCCTTCTCTTTGTTTGTCAGTTGTGCAAAATGCAATGGCAAAGAAAAAAATAGAAGTAACTTTGAAGATTGAAGAAGATGATGATGATGAGATGAGGTTGCTTCTTTGTATCCCGCGATTGGTGGAGGAGAAGAGAAGAAGAAGAGATGCTAATGGTGATGATGACGAAGAAGGTTTTCATCTCTGCATCCTTTGAAATAGGGCAGTGGAATAATAATATTGGTGATGATGATGATGGAGCTGATGAATGATTATGATTATGAATGTTGTTAGTACGTTTATGCCAGTGTGAGTGAATAAATTAAAATGAGTTGCTAGGCATGTATAGCGAATGTGCATGGCAAAAAAAATAAAGTAGAGAGACATCTGCATTTTTTTTGAAATATTTGAGGTGAGGAAAGGTAATAAATACAGTAGACAATTAGTTCAAGTTAGGTTCGGTTATCTGATTTCCTTCTGCATCTCTTGAAGATTTTTTTTAAATCCAATTATTTAAGTTTAAAAAAAGTTATTAATTGTCAAAAGACGTGATGTCTAAAAAAACATTCAATTAAAATAAAAATATTGCCAAATATTTAATTTTATTTTCAATTTATCCTTTTTTTAACCTTTTCCTTCCTGACGTGATTCCTTTTAATAAG
>JAHZNC010006116.1:0-16239 GCA_027744095.1 Zhuqinia jingwanae
CAACACACAGCATTTACAAACTTGTGAGGTTCTGCAGTAGCAATGTTTACCTCTCTACTACACGATTACTTGAGTGTGTGTGTGTATATCTAATAGGCACTACTGCACTGCTACTACTTTGAGACTGGGAATTGATAAATTATTACTGTATTGTTTCTCCATCATGTCTTCCTTCTTCTTTCCTCAACTCATTTTCTTTCTCTGGAAAATGTCTCAGAGAGAAACAGTGACTTTAACATTTATAACAGCAGCAATTTGACTTTGGGTATTTTTCACACGCGACGGCTAGAATGGGATGATAATGGCGTGTAGTAGGTATATATACACACGTATTATTATTGTACAATAATCAAAACCAAAAACTATATGGCTCAAAACAACACACTTATCTTTTTTCTTTAAAAAAGACTAGTGGAGAGATGCGAGGAGAGTGAGAAGGAGAGAAATAAATGCGAAATGATGTGTTTGTGTAAAATCACAGAGGGGATGAATAAAAAGATAGATGGAAAAGCTTTTAAGACGTGATGGGCTATAGGCTATATTACTTTTACTACTACTAAGCGCACATTTAACTTACACATCCAAGTAGCTTTGCAATAATAGCACCACTATATGCATGTAGGGTCGGTCTACTAGTGGATGAAATGTAAGAGACAGGAAGAAGCTGTCTCATGTCTCTTTTTTACAAGGAAGAAATTTCTGTATGTCGTGCGTGTGTGTGTGGAAAAGAGTACAATAGCTAAGTACAATGGTTAATACCTATATGCTACTTAATAGTACAGAGTATATACACTTGCACAGCATCTATACTGTGAACGTTGTTACGTGCAATTTGGTTTTTTCTTTTTTCTTCTTCCTGTAAAGTGAACCTCTCTTTGCACTATTAACTCCCGTTGTTCGGCTGGACTGGATTTCTTTCTTGTATCTGTCTTTCAGGCTTCCTTTCTTCTCGCGTGTATGTATATTTTGTGAATGTATGTGTGTGTGTGATATTATACTTTGAGATGAACGTATGGACTATATGGACCACACAAAAGAATTTTATTTTATAGACTACTACTTTCAATGTAAATGCTCTTGTAAGTACATCTTTCAAAGTGAAAGCAAAGCACGCCCAATGGGCATAAGTTGATTTTTATTGAGTTAAATGGTACTTTGGAGGATTTCCAAATAACAAAAGGCGATCCAAAGTGACTTGCCTGCTGCATCGTACACCACTGTACTATATAATATATACAGCATACTGCTATGTACTTCTGCTCCTTTCTAGTAATCTATACCACTGCCACTGTCGAGAAAATGCCCGGAAGCTGAAAGAAATAGATTTAGTGGTAGTGTGTCTTCATCTTCTTGGTTTTTTTTGTGCTATGTGGATTTTCAGAGGCATAAACTCTCTCTCTCTCTCTCTTTTCGCTCTTTGAACATTATCATTTTATGTTCTTTGGCGTGTTAGAAAGAAGCAATTTATATCAACTATTAAGAATATTATAGTATAATACATTGTTCTCTTTCCCTCCTACACATGTCCGCTGAGAGATGCGGAGTATTCCTCTGAGGCTTATTAATCAATTCCATGTTTCCACGTATCATTTTAAATGTCGGAAACTTTGAGCTTTATCATCTGCTCGACAATCGCCGCTTGTTTTGTAGCTTTGCATTCTCGTTGACAGGGATGAAATACACCTCCTCAAAAAAATGTATGCATAATGTATGTATGTATACATTTTGGCCATTCAAAATAATGCCTACACACAAAAATGAATGTAGCATAAAAAGCAATTGAAATGATGAGTAATAGTACAATGCAGATTCTATGAACTAGAAACGTAAAAACTAGCGTACATACATATTATGCATACCTCCACTTAAATCTACTCCAAAAACCACTCGAGTGGATTCTACTTATTTTTGCGTTTTTATAGTATAAAAGGATGAAGAGGGTATTTGGAGTGGACTGGATATCTCTACAAAGTAGTTTAAATAGGTACATGCATATATACGTAGCTTGCTGTATTGATAAAACACATTTGTTTTTGGCACAAAAACTGCATTCCATAACTTTGAATATAATCCCATGTAGAAAAATTATGGGACAGCTGAAATGTTCTGTAATATAGTTATGAGTCGACTGGGACGTGCACACAAAGTACACCAATGAATCGATGGGTACTTGATAGAGAGAAAAAAAATCCATTTTATGTTGGGTAGAAAGTTTACAATCATCATTTTTAAAACAGTATGCTAAACTCCTTGTGTTCAACTTCCAAAAAATAAAATATCCACTTGACTTGCTCGGCAACTGTTCAAAGGTTATATAGATCGTATGACTTTTTCGTACTCTAAAAAATCCAACCCCACGCTACACTCCTTTTCTTCTATAAAACAAGAAGGTTAAAAAAGGGCTCCTTCAGAGTCCAGCACACTATTATGTAGCCAACCGAATAATAATGTGACCATGTGAGTCATTCCCCATCGAAAACAATTGGATATATCGACCGACTTGTGAGTTCTATATTCGTCCACTGGGACAAGAAAGAGAAGAGAAAAAAGTCTGTTACATTACAGTCCACAGTAACCATTATTCTTTACGAATGATGTAGTTTTCCCTTGACTACATACTATTACTATTACTGCTCAGTGCTCTGCGTGGTTGTTCCGAATACATGATTGTTATGCAATTGCCTCATCGCACTTCTACTTTTGCTTATAAGTGGAACAAAGGAATAAAAATGGGAAGAAGAATGGACTTTGAGAGGACAACTTCAACAAGCCTCGCCTTTCCTCAGTCGTCGTCCTCGTCGTCGTGATCTCAATTTTTATGCTCTTCTACGAAACTAACCTTTGTCCAAAAAAAAAGTCAACAAAAAACTTTATTAGATGCACTTCGCTACTACATAATACTTACATGTACCTATATACATAAAGTATACCACTACTGTCACTGTCGTTGATGTTTATGGTGCCACATAGAAGAAGTAGTCGTGTATAAAAAATGGTTCTAAAGAATATATGGAACACAATGCCATAAATCTAAAAGAATACACACATACACAATCAAGTCATGGTAAATAATGATGTTAGATCAACTTGACAGTTAGCGTTTTTACTATGCAAGGAGGCAAGTACATATGGGGGCCTTCCAATAATAATTATTATTATTATCTCCTATTGGAAATCACTCGAGCGAGCTTTTTCTCTCCCTTTTTCACGCCTTCCCTTCTCTACAATGTCAATGACGCAACATGAAGAATAAAGACACGTATTAAACTATGCACCATTGCTGCTGCGGAGTGCGGGCTAACGTATAATTCAAATATCCAGTTATCTCGACAATTTTTCGTATTATCGTTATTATTATTATTTTCCTCTGTGTATTGTACGTGGTCTTCGTGGTGGTAGATGGATGCTGCAGCGATAATTTTTTACTAAGAAAATAAAATATAAATGCTAAGCTTTAAAGTATACTTTCGGAATTCTTCAATATTCTCATTCCATCAACTTTTGTTACATCTGCAATGCTGCCCCTGTCGCAGTAAAGGCTGGACTCTTGGACACGAGACAAAAAATTTAATAGATGCAAGTCCACAGAGTCCACAGATTGCAGATGGACTTTTAGATTTTTTTTGTCTTTTATTTTGTTTTGTTCACAATGACAATAGCTTAGAAATAAGTTATAATTCGTTTACCTATTATTACAACTGCTTGTACTTCATGGACTATTATTATATCTCGTGTGCTTTCATAGTGTTACTTTACAAACAGGGATAACAAGATCACGACAGTTTTTGTTGGCTGCTAGTTTGTTTTGATTTCTTGTTCAAAGATAGAGAACCCAAAAGGTTTTATTCAATAGAAGAGAGTAGAGAGTGGAACGCCCCATCATCTCTTTCATCATTTCCCATTATTGCCGTCCTGCAAGTCCTCATCTCAATGCATTTCTTATGCATTCTTCATCAACTCACAGGAATCCAACAGCAGTAGTAGGGAAGAAGCAGCAGCAGCATAATGCAAGAAGGAAAGAGTCAAGGAATAAGTGAAGTTAATTTGCAGTAAAGGAAATTGGAGTTTTTCCTCATTCTCAACAGTCATCCGGTTTGTTTCTTTTATAAAATTGGAAATAATAGAAAGCTCGCGAGTTTTTGGCCCTTTTGCTGTCTGCCCTCATCTTCTCGTTCACTTTCAGACTACTTTGATAGTATTGAGCATTGTATTTCCACAACAAAAAGGAGGCAGCTATAGAATGTGAGTGCGTAAAGGGAAGGTATGCATCTTCTTATTCAGCAGTGAGCTCTTTCCCTGCAGTTCTGCTGTTAATATGATGATGATGATGATGACTGAATTGAGAAAAAGGATATTCTTCTTATTCTTCCTTGTAAACTTAAAACGAAATCCTCTTGAACTTTACCTTCAAAAAAAAGTTGGCCAAGAGTCTGTACCGTAATGTAATATTCTTCATCTTTGAGTCATCATTTCTTTTGTTAGTTAGATACGTAACATGCGTAGGAGGGAACACGCATATTATACAGATTGTGTAGTTAAGTTAACCAACAATGAATATGAAAAGCTAACAAATGGCGTTGTCAACTGAAAAGAGAGTTTCTGTTCTGTTCTCTATTACATTCATGAATGTTATAATATAATAATAATATGGAATTTCTTGCTACAAGAAGCAGAGAAGAACGCGAGGAATACAAAACACACCAGCACAAAAATTCCATCTAAATATTTTCTCCGCGTGGCACGCACAAGTTCTGGGAAATTATTATGAGGAACATTTTCAACGTATCACCACAAGCACCATTCTATCCATAGGCACGACGCAACTTTATTTTTAATTTTTTTTAAATGTAAGCAGTGCAAATATTCATTAATTGACAACAGCCATGTTTCTCAAAGTCTTGTGTATAACAAGTCACGTAGCATTAGCGTTATAATGATAAGAAAAATAATTTAAAATAAACAAAGTCCTCCAACTTCTAGAATATGAGGTATCTATATTGGAGCACTATGATTAGCGGCAACTGGTATATATTATGCATCTATGTAAGTAATTATTGTGTTCATTTCAAAAGTTCAAAGTATGTTTACTTGAATACCTTCAGCCTTGTGTCAAGTATATGAGCATGAAATTGGAATACACATTTTTTTGTATCACAAACATTACGTCATCGTAAAATAACTAAGGAAGGAAAAAAACTCATGATGATCTTTGCAGCAAACTGTCAATGGTGTCAATTTAATAATGTCTTAAAAACATCATCCATCATTCAAAAGTTTTCTTTTCTTGACTAATGTTAAACAACATTGCCGAAATTGGGCAGGGATTTTTCTTTTTACGTAGATGGGCAACATGCTGTTTTGGCTGATGTGGGATGGTGCATGGGCTGGCTGGGTTTCCTTATTCTACTTTATGTATTTATATCGTTTGTCCACCCTGCGACAAAAGAAACAGAATATCTTTTCAAAAAGGTTTTTTTTCATCTGTTGAAATTGAAGCTCTGACTTGGACGTATGTATGTATAATATGCAACCCATGTTCATTATGTTTATATGAACAATTTATTTTAGTCAGCTTGTATAAAACAAACAAACTTTTTAGCTGTTGTTGTCTCAGTCTTAAATTATTAAATAAATGAAAAAAAGTAGTCTGGTTTCCAAATAGACTATGTCCCAAAACGAAACCACGATCATTTGTCGTCCTACCTGTCAAAAAGTATCTTTTTGTGAGCATGTTTTCTTTTCATTGTTGAAGTCTGTTTTTTGACAGTGGTCATTTATTACCTTAAACCTACAAATGACTACCGTTTATGGCAGGATTTAGTTTAAGCAAACATTACACATACACACACACACATCCATAATAAATCGATCCATTGCTCATTATTTCGGAATTTGAAACTGGTCAAGTTTGTCGTTATACCCAAAAAGTAATATATACCAAGCAAATTTGTGCGTGAGTGAAGTGAAGCAACAAGAAAAATCGACCCAAACACGTATATTTTTCCACTTTAAACAAAGTAGAAAATAAGCACTATGTACAAATTTTATTACGCAATAATAATATCAACTAAAGTTAGTGTAGTAAAATTTTGGCTGATGAAATAAATTATTCATGCTCTACATTTTGTGATTACTCGAGGAAGAAATAGGGAAAAGGATTTATGTTAATTGATAAATATTTCTTTTAGTGAAATTAGATGAATCCTGTAGTAGGCTATTGTCAGAAATCCATGCGTCCCAATGGACTCATAAGTTTAATTCCTTCTAAATCTTTATGTCCCTCTGCTCTCCATGAATACAACAGGCTATACGCACAACACACAACAATGAAAGTATATAGTTGCATAATATAATAAAATACAGGACTAAGCGGAATAACCAAGAGCAGCGCAATTCTCTCGTAAACCCCAATCCATGAATAATTAAATAAGCTAAATATTAGTACAGATTCATAACGGGATATTTTTCTCATAATTCCTTCCTTGAGAATTGTGAAAAAGTTTACTGCTACTTGCCTCACGCGATAATACTGACTCCTGACGACTTTAACACAAAAAAAATTCAGAAGCATAATATTCCTCTAATATGCTCAACTAAATACATTGTACTTCACTGCGTATTAAATTAAATATGAAGTGCGTATAATTTCAAGTGTGTGCAAAGCCTTTTTGGCATTTTTTTTTGTTATATTTAAACAGAAGAGAAAAAAAAACTGTTATGATAAATTCATCCTAATTGTTTGAGACAGTTAGAGCATAACAATGACTGTGTGATCTGTAGGGCAAACGAAAGTCGAAAAAAATAAATGATTCACAAAATATATATGCACAATTGTATGCACAATGTTAGATAAATATGGTATATATACGTGTGATGTGATTATTATATTATTCTCATTCATAATCATAATAATAATAAGTATAATAATGGTAGGGATTGAAGCGTTCTACCAGCTGGAACAAATCTGTAAAATTTAGTTCAGTTCCGTGTGTAATATGTCCATGTTAGCTCTTTCCTTTCCATCCACACTACTTAATGTCACAGTGGGAGGTTGATTTTCAAGTTTAATGTTAATAAGGCACTGGAAGGGGGTCCTACACAATTCGCCGTGTATATACTTAACCTCTATGAATCTCGCAGAGTCAAGGGTTTCCATTCTTCTCCATGTGAGCTTTTTGTAGTTGCCAACTTAGACACAATATTTCAGATCTTTCCAAATCATGGTATTAAAATACACGCGCATTATATATACACCTACCTATTTTACGCACAGGCAGGCAGGCAGGGAAATTATATTATTATTTGAACACACTACTACTCACACACAAAATTGTTCACTAAATCAAGTTTCTTCTCAACGCAATAACGCAGCGCAGTATAAATTCCTGGCTTTAACCGACAGATATTTTGTCAGTCAGTCATTCATTTCACGCTCATTGTCGGCACTGCCTTTAGATTGCTTTAATAACGATTTCAATCACGGCTCACAGCAACAGCCTTTTCCTCCAACGTCCAACTGCGCTAAATGAAATGATTCTAGTGCCAAGACCAGCAAAGAACAAACTATATATTTAAAAACAGCAAAAGCGAATAGAAAGGTTTGTCCAGCTCACTGGTGCAAGACAAAAGGGGTTGGTAAAGCCCATACACATACATGCATACACACTAAACTATTGACTATATATATTTATAGCATGTGTAAATATCATATAACCTTCAAACTCACAGAGTCATCATCATTACATTTATACAAACTTTTCATGCTTGCCTTCACTTTCCGAAAATCATGAATAAATACATACATCATCAGATGAGTGAGCCCAGCCCAGTTATATATATGTATATGGTTTATAAGCTTGACTGCCTGTTGGTGATAGCAGTGGTGATGAGTGGGGAAAATAGTTTAAACCATTCTAAATCTTCATCTTCCTACATTATCTCCCTTAAAATATCGTCGATTTCATCAATGCTCCCATGCCACATGAAATAACAAGAGATGATTAAAATATCTCTGCTTCAAAGAAACTCTTTCTCTCTCGTCCTTTTTGGACGATTTTGTTGAAAATGAGTGAGAGCTTTGGCTTATACTGCATATATACCTATATTCAAGCTTAAAACAAGAGGTTTTACGACCATTTTCTCTCTTCATTTTGTAAATACCAGCAAACTCATCTCTTCATTATCTCCTCTTGTGTGTGCATGGAAATGTTTACTTTTTAGTGACTATGGGTTTAAAAACTTGGGAAAGGCACACTTATTTATATATATCGTCATCATAAAAGCAATGAAACAAACGTGGATAGGAAATGAATCAGAGGAGAGAAGAGAGGAAAGTTTTATGCAAAGCACGGGTTTTTGTTGGTAGCGAAAAAAAAGGTTCATCTTGTGTTGTGGGGATCAAAAGGGGAAATGAAATATACTTTGAGGATGATGATAATACAAATCCAGCAGTTTATTTGCATAACAATCTAACTCAATTGTCATTGTCACCCACCCAAGCAACGACGACGATAGAGAGAGAGAGAGAGTGACTGTGTTTAGTGCTCCATGTAACTGATTTAACTAGGATTTGGCAAAAGACTGTTTTGAATTTCTCTGTTTATAAACACAGTTTGCGTCTACATGATTGTCTGGATCATCTAGTTGTGTGTATTAATATACAACACATCACTTCATCTATTTACATATTATATGTGTATCCATAAATATATACCGTTCCAGAGAGTTCCAGATGGTAGATTGGTAGTTGGTCATGCGGTGACAGTACATGTACCTATATTTATACGGTGTGTAAAATACTCGTCATTCTTCTGTTTCCTTCCTCATTCATGAACACTGACTGAAATTTCCTTTATATGTGCTGCTGCATTGAGCTGAGCTAGAGCGAATTTTTTGGGATCAGTCTGGCGTGCTTCCCTTTTGTTGTAAATAAAGATTTTTGACCGGCTGGTGCTCAAAATGCAAAATGTTTTGTCACAGTGGGGTTTCTTGGGATTTTGGTCTTGATCATAACAAGTCACACATTAACATCTCCAACTTCAATATAACTTTCACGCCTTTTATTACAAGAGAAATGCATGCATATATATGTACGTGTGTATGTATAAGGAACCCTGGATAAAGTTTTCAAAATAAAAAGGAATACAATGTTGCGTGTTTATACGTACACAAAACATTTTTTTGAAATAGCCATTGGAAAGGTTTATTTCATTCTCCTCGTAAGAATTTCGGATAAGTATAAACGCACTCATAATAAGGTACTGAAAGGGTGAAATGCTTATAGCTTGACGATAAAACCCAAGCTTCATACCAGATTATCAGCAATCACCAGCAGCACCATACCATGATCATCATCGTCATCATCATTGTCATTTATTTTCATCTTTACGCACATTCAATGAACATCTTTTTTTGCTACATGATTAGCTGGCAAGTACGCAGAACGCAAAAAGAGAGAAATACATCACCGCATTTTTTTTTCCTGTACGTAAAATAAAATTGGAAAGGGTGTTTTCCAATTCACACTTGAATGACTGGCTGTATAAAAACCCATACGTAAAAACGAATGCGTTTTTACCGCTGCTTTGCTATATACACATGCACAGCACGGCATATTTTTTTTTCAGAAATATACACAAACACTCCGCTCGGCATGGGAAGATGATGATGAGAGTCAAGTTATATAATAAATGAACTGGCGACGACGTTTTCAATACGCTACTCAAACCATCCCAGTTTAGTTTATAGCTGCCCATTCACTTATTATGGAAGATTATGGAGAAGTGTATCGAGACGATAGGAATAACTTTTTTTTCATTTGATGTTTGTTTTGCTTTCAACCGTGTGAGACGACGACTGACTTGACTGCGCTTACATTTAGTCCATTACACATGCATGTATATTTTATAATATGTGATGTTAGGCATAAAATACAAATGCAAAGATGTAAAATAAACGGCGGAAGAGTAGCAAGTAGCAGTTTTTTTTGTTCATATCGGAAAATAGTTAGCGTTTTGTGAATGCTACATAAATGTGCAATGTAGCTCTCTATATTATTATTATCCATGTAAAGTTAAGTGAAATGTGGCGGATTTCCCGGTTTTAACTTGCTCGCACGCATGCATCAGGAGAAGGAGGAAGAAACACCAACAACAGCAACACACACACACAAACGTCTACATAAAACATATAGTTAGCGATTTGACTGTGAATTTTAGAGTAAACATCCATATCCATGTGGAACATTGCCATGAACTTTACGCATAAATAATACCAAATAAAGTTAACTAAAAGGTATTTCTATATGCACTATATTGGTAGAGATGTGCGAAGGAACAAATAAAAAAAAGTTCGTACGGATCGTTTTTGTATAAATTCTACATGATGTATATAATAATATACTTATATGATGCTTATACAAAACTACAACATTTTCTTTCAATCTTAAACGGCAGTTGTTGTAGTTTTTAGAACTTGTAGCGGAGTTACGACTACTACTACTACTCTGCTTCTAGTGTAGCTGACACACGAAATGGGTGTTTGGTTCGTTTGGAATTTGGAATCCGTAGCGTATAAATTTCAACGCACGTTTTTTTTCTGTGAGGCATGTTAACTGAGTGAAATTGTCCGTGATGATGACGAAGGCCTCACTTAGCTTGTCAAAAAGCCAGAAACGGAGCAAATGTAACACATTGGTCACTGTCCAGAGAGAAAAAGTTTTACAGGCCATAATAATAATCCATATGAGTCCGTATGGTGGTGGTGGTGGTGGATGGTTGACTGGTCAAGTCCATTTTATATGTAATCGACAGGGACAAGAAGAGCTGAGCAAAAAGAGCAAAAAGCATAATAATATTAATACGAAGTGGAATGTATGTATATACTTACGTAAGACACACCGACACAAAACGCTATTATATTGCCTAAAATATGTAGCATGAAAAATCAAGACTACAGCACGAAAAAACGACCGACTCTCTCTCTCTGGTGACACACGTTCGTTGTTGAGTTATAGCAAATTCCTTGCTCAGCAAAATCCCGATATTTCATGGGTTCTTGACATATGGTCGTTTACTGGTCAATAATAATGCGTTTTCTCGACACACACACAAACCCACACACACATGCACAAACCATCGACGTATTAGCCACCACCAGTCGCTTGACATGCCATGCATGCCTTAATAATCTATCACTTCTCTGGCACATTTTCCAAACTAAAAAGTTACATGTTCCACTCGCAATGGTATGATATATTATTCAGTTCATATTACAATCGGCATTTTGTTGAGTTTTTGTATATGAATAAAATATGGCAGGAGAAAGACGAGTCAAAGGTGATAATTATCTGAAACAAGTCTATTTCATCTTTAATTGCTAGGCTTGCAATTTCCACAGTTAACCGAACATACATACATCCGCAAGGTAGAATCATAAAAAAACGAGAGAGAATGAAATCTGATCGTTAGTTTACTACTACTACACTCTATGCATTCTGAAATTCTTGCGATCAGAGAAGAGAAAAAGAAACATTGTGCATGTTTTGTATATGTAGTATTTATGAATACATATGGTAATCTTCTCACGAAATCAAGTCATAAATTCATTTCAGTGTAACTGCCCATTTCGTTGTTTCTTTTTCTTACTTCACTCCTTTTTCTTAGTTAATTCATATAACAACACAACCATCATCATAGTTCTTGATGACGATGATGGCGATGCCTACGAGCACTTAAATTTTCTCACCAACAAAAGAAATCAAAACCAACATCTACCTAAAATGCATTAGTGTATGGCGAAAAAAAGATGCAAATGCATAAATAACTTAATAACATATGCACATACATTTTCTTATTATTATTATTATATGCGGGCCACAATAATTCTGTTTCTGATAATAAGTCTGGCAAATATATAATTTATGATGTGTATGGATATATTTCCTCATTTTCTATTCATTGATGATGATCAAAAGGAGCTGGGCTGTTGTGGGTTGGTTGAGGAAAAAAAGTGATTTGTTTAGAATTCAAAAAAAAATGTTTTCTTTTCGCTGGAGCCTACGAGTCCATCGAAAAGGGCAAGAGAGAGAGAGAGGAAAAAGGGAAAAAAGAGATTGCTGGTGATAAACTGTGAATGAAATTGTGTGGATGTATTGTAGAATTACTACCTACATAAAAACCCCTATTTCAGCATTTTTCACAAGTGCAAGTTGGTAAATGCATAAAGCATGTACAATAATATATGTACATGATATGTGGAACTGGAACACACATAAAGTCTTTGCACAAATGTTGGTTTGGTAAACCTCATCGTCACTCTTTTTTGACTTGATTGCCAGACAAGCATAATTTCATATTTTTATGACTTTTCATAGTTCATAGCTCCATACGCACTGCTCCAACAACCACAACAGCATAATATTCTTATAGCCATGTTGTAAGGTACCCATAAAATTATAACAAATTTTTTATTTCATTCGCACTATAAGTTTAACTATTATTATGATATTCTACAATCTACACATACTTTGTATCACAAAAAGATTTTTTTTTTTGAAAAGATTATGGTAGTTTGTATGTGTGTGTGTAAACTTTTTTTAATTTGTTAAAAACGCAACCAAGGGTAAAGTTACCTGTTCAGTGAATCATCGCCAATGTCAGATATAAAATGAGGAAAAGGAGGTAAAGAGAGAGTGAAGAAAAATAAGATACGAGTACATAATGATCAGAGGCACGTCATGCAGATGTCATCTAGCATGTAAAAAAATCATTGGAGGTTTTTTTTTCTCGAGTGTTATTATTAATACAACAATAAGAACTTTACTACCCTCAACTACTTCATATATTCTCCAAAATACTCTCCAGTAATGAATTGAACATTTTTTTTTTTTTAAAGAATATGGTAGTTTGTATGTGTGTGTGTAAACTTTTTTAATTTGTTAAAAACGCAACCAAGGGTAAAGTTACCTGTTCAGTGAATCATCGCCAATGTCAGTTATAAAATGAGGAAAAGGAGGTTGAGAGAGTGAAGAAAAATAAGATATGAGTACATAATGATCAGAGGCACGTCATGCAGATGTCATCTAGCATGTAAAAAAAATCATTGGAGGTTTTTTTTCTCGAGTGTTATTATTAATACAACAATAAGAACTTTACTACCCTCAACTACTTCATATATTCTCCAAAATACTCTCCAGTAATGAATTGAACAGACAACACAGCAGCAGAGGAGTGTTCTCTCCAGGAAAATGAGATATATAAACTCACACAAAAGAAATACAAAAAAGCAAAAATAAATAAAAATTCTATGCGTATAGAGATATACACAAATAATATCATTACTTTTTTGTGTTGAGAAAAATAGAAAAGATGGAAATGGTAGATTTCTGAGTAATAAATAAGCGATAGCGCACGTAAATACCTGACAGGCTTATATTCATTATATATTTTTCTTTTCTTTTCTGTCTCTTTTTTTCCCTTCCCATCATCCAAACTTTTGCTTTACATTTAGGAAATATGAGAAGTGAGTTGATGATAAAAATCTTGGTGTGTGAGAGGAAAGATGATGGGATCCCATTTTCCAGTGATAATTTGATACGATATGAGCACATGACAAGACGTGACATAGGGAATTGCCATGTAGAAAAACGTTTCCAAAAAAAATACGAATGAAAAAAAAACGGCAAAAAGAGACTCAAGTGGATAAGGATGCCATGTGACATGATGGAAATGCTTACAGTTGACAGGCTAACAACTAAAGAAGAAGTAGAGGTTAGGTTACATATATATTATTATTATATATGGTATGCAATATGTATTATTATTATTTATAAACAGACAGATAGTTAAATGTGTATGATAACAAAAAAAATGAGAAGAAGAGGGAAAGAAAATAAGATAAGCACACACAAGACAATAATAAAACATCCTTGAATAAGCAAAGCAAAACCAAAAGTGCGTGGTAATCATTGCTTCATGTGGTTTATATTTTGTGTTTGTGTACACAAAGCTTTATGACATATATCCAAAGAGTATAGCTAGTAATGAGAAACTCACATTTCTATTATTTACTTGGGGAAAACAAGTAAGATAATACATCCACTAGTACACATTGTACATATCTGACAGTTATTAAGTTTGTGACACTTTGTGACTTGTGCATTAAGTACAAAAAGTTGGGAAAGTGTTAAATAAAATATGAGCAATTAGCACACTAAAAGCTTGTGCAATCATGGCTAGAAAGAGGGATAGCAAACAACAAAATGAATGGGATCACATGATGTATGCATTTGCAGTATGTTTTGCAATAAACTTTCTGAAAATCGTCAAGATCGTTTTTGTAATCACAATACATAATAGTAATAGTAGTAATAATAATAATATTCATTCAGATGAAAGTTCCAAAGAGAAATATGTGAATCTTATTTTATGACCATGATGATACGTTTAATGGCACGCTTTTTTCCTTGCCGCAGCACACTAACATCTCAATTCAAACTTTAGCTCTTAATATTAATATACTACTATTTTAAGAGTTGGAAATAATTTATCAGCAAAAAAGTTTTCTTTGGATGTGCTTAGTTCAGTCAACATATAATATTCCAATATATGGCTAGTTTCTTTTAGCAGGTTTTTGGATTTATGTAGATGAGATCTTTATGTGGAATGATATTCCAATCCTATTCATGGTATTAAAAAAAAGTCATGGTATATTCGTAGCTAAAAATGAATGAATAGCTAAAAGTGTAATCTGAAAACCATAAGTTATGTTATATGTTTCACATTATGTAAGTCATGCACAGCATAGTAGTACCCTTTAGTTTCCCCATGATCTTTGACTTTTCCTACTTTGCTTCCTTTCTTTTTTTTATGCGTGTGATTTCTGTTTGCCTTTACATTATGTTATGAACAAAACTCGTGCATTTTAAACTGGAGCCCATAAAAACTTCCCTTTTCACGTTTTTTCACTACATCATTATTACCACTGAGAAGAAAAGGGTTTCCTCACAAACGACCGCTGAAATATATTACTACAGTTGAGCCATGCCCATTCTTTTTTTACTTTTGTCACTGCATATAGATGAATGTGAAAAATGAAAGAACAAAAATTCAATGTAAGAACAGTAATTCAATAGATATTCCATGAACTTGTAATATTGTGATCTATATAATAATCTGTTGGAATGGGTTTGTCTACAATATAGATACACACAATGCCACTTTGCGATGATCGTAGGTTTAAAAAAAAGTATGATGCACTTTTATTATTACACATCTTATTTAACTTTAGCCATTATGTGTCATATATTGATTCACTCCTTTCACAAAAAAGGCAAATTTTCTGAAAAGCTGAATACTTTTTAAAAAAGCCAGTGCTGCTGCTATAAGCATAATTCACCCTTTTACTATATTTCATAGTGGCTCTGCCCAAGTCACATGAATCTCAACTCAAGTCAGAAGATAATGTCCACACAATGTCGTAAACATGAAGCCACATCATCGGACCGGCCCAAAACGGAATACGAATCAAACGAGTCAAACACTGATCTCTTTTCTTTCCAAACTTTTTTTTATATTTTATTGTCATTATTAAAAGCCTTTTTTCTCGGTGCAGCTTGCAGTACTAATGCATTTGCTCCATAAATTGAGCATCGTAACATGTAGAAATGTACTTTTTTATGTGTGTACTTCTTGGCTGGTTGGTGTATGTGTTGGTGGGGTTGTAGAAAAGAAGTACGCTAAAGTTCACAAAACGAATAGAGTAGAGAGTTTGATGACATGCGTACGCAACGCATACAAATATTATTATATGAACCCTAGAAGTTGACTTAAAAGCACTAACAAACGGGAAAACTTTGTGGTATGAACAAGAATATGAACGCACGCGGGATGGGACAAAAGAATGGGTTACTTTTCTTTATTGAGCTTACATAAATAAGCGTCATGGTCTGATTTAAATGTGAATCACACGAGACTGGGGATGGTGTTACTTTGTAACAATTCATAATATCCTATCCAAAATATTACTCTTTTATCATATGTAACACTGGAGGTGATGATATTGTTGATGAACAACAACTTTTATAAGTTTAATCCAGTTGGATTTTAATAACGAGAGACTAGATACATAGTTTAAACACTTTTTTTTAAATAGGCCAAACAATAGTAGTACTGCTTTAGCCGGATTGGCAAACAATAGAAATAAAAAAGTTTATTTTTTTATTGACTACCATTTCCACTG
>JAHZNC010006117.1:0-15245 GCA_027744095.1 Zhuqinia jingwanae
CAAGCTGAGTTGTAAAAATCATTAGGAATTTGCGAAGGAATTTGTCATTCAAAGTTCGGAGTGTAGTATGATATAAAATGAGAACTACTTGACTTTTTCTTTACCACTCCTTGTGGTCGCGGGTCCTCCATCTGTGTGCCTTAAAACTAAAAAAATATAATAATAATAATAAGCATGATAAAATGGAAAGAAAAGGTAGTACAAGGGGATTGTTGCTACAACAATGATTATCATTATCAACACTATAGCATCTTAATACTTTTGTTTAAGCGTTCCGCTTTGAGCTAAATCCTTGGCAAGGTGTTAATAATGATAGAGTACAGTGTTGTGGACTACTGTGGTGGTCGTGGAGTTTGTGGAAATCTGTGCAAAAAGTAATTTTATAATGACATCACGACTTTGCTTGTGGGAATAGCTAAAGCAGCCAAATTGAAAATATCTGGGCAAAGGACGCGATAAAAATTACCTTAAAATAGTTTTTGGCTACCAACAGAATCAAATTCCTTGAACAGAACTATTTTTAAAAACAATTGTTACACATTTTCGCAAAATCAAAAGTGCAGCATAATAGATGCATAAATAGGAAAAATGATATATTCTAATGTTGCAATATCCAACATTAGAATTTACCTGGTAAAAAGGATTTTTTTCTTTTATACAAATAAAATTAAAGTATAAAATCCTAAATGCATATAGGTATACTCATTCTGATGCAGTATTCTTTAAAACATCTCTCCGTATCTAATAATTTCAACGTCATTTCATTTAAAGTGTTCTCGTGGCGACAAGCCCATTTACTAATTCCTCGATTTAAAAATGGTAAAATTGGTAAACTTGATGTATAAAATGTACTACGTTTTATATTTTGATAATTTTTGTTTGTATAGGCGCCGCCTGGATTCGCAATATCCAGTTGTACTTGTTAGTCTAAAAAAATCTTTTAAAAATTCTGATGTAAATTAAATGCTAGCTTGGGACACATTTTTGAAATTTATAATTAGTCAGTTCTCGCATGCACATTGTAGCTTTAAATAATTTGGGTGAATCTGTAATGCATTTTCTATCGAAATTTGATATGCAAGGCACGACATGAAAGTCAAAGCTTGTAGGCATAATACATTTTTGCCAAAATGCACGGGTTTATAAAAGATTCCATTTAGATTCTTTTGTCGGATAGTTGGTTTGTTCGTCAAATTCGTCTGGAGGTTTGTTTGTCTGGTAAAAATCATCAATTCGAAAGGTTAGTATATCGGCTGACATGTATTTATTTATGCATACCTATGTATATCTCTTACTACGCTGCTCTCAACAATGACTATCCAACAATCAATTTTAAAATATAAATTTAAATACAAGTGCATTTTTAGTGTCATCTTATCTTTTATATCTCATCATCTTCATGACCATTTATGAATTTTGTTGCTCTTCAAAACTCAAATGAGTTTCCGACCGACCCTTGTTGCCGTACCTTTTATATAATATGCCGTTGATGGTAATTAGAGTGATATATTTAATAAGAATTTAAAAATAATAATGATTTGCTGAATTTTTTTCACAAAATCCAAAAATATAAGGATTTGTTAAGAGAATACCAAAAGGAAACGAAAGAAAGTACCTCAGTTTCAATTAACTTCATATCATACGTATTATGTACGATTGTACATATTATGAAAACTGGTTGAAGAATTGGTTAGATTTTGAATGGAATCATGCTGTGCTGTCCTATGCGTTTTGGTTAAGCACAAGATTGATCTTATATTAAGCTCTACTTTGTGCTGCTTTTAGTGTTTATGCCTGTCTGCCTGCATTTTATATGCACATGCACATTTCTTGCACGTGCGTATTAACCCAGTTAAAAATTATGTACAACGGACGGACATGCATTATACTTTAAGTCAACAATGAATTTTTTAACAGAATGATTCACTGGTCATAATAAAAAACTGATTGCTTGTTGTCGCAAACTACCAAAAAGTAATGCAATCAAATGTTGTAATGTTTTTGTATGTTTTCTTCCTTGGCTATTCACTGCAATAACGGACCGTAACGAAATGCTCGATGAGGAAGCAAGCCAATATTGAATATGCAGTTGTAATAAAAGGGTTGTAAAATATTCACAGATAGGTTTAAAGAAATGAAAAGTATAGGTTAGGTACATCTATAAGTAAATGTAATAATATAGAAAATTAAAACGCATGACAATAATACGTTATTAATTTTGTCTACAAATTCAGTAAAAACTAACTGGTTTGAAAATTCTTGAATTGGAGGTACTATTCTATTATATCCCCGACATATTTTACAAATCCAGCTAAACAATTTTTTTTTGTTTTCGTATTAAACAGGTGCTGTTTTTCTTAGGCTTGTGTTAGTGCTTAATTGGGGATATTTATTGCAGGGGTTGAGGATACGTAAAAGTGGCATTAAATTAAGCGTGTTTGGAGACTGGGAATGAATTGTTCGTGGTAATTTAATACTAACGAAATAAATAAATGCCGCCATTTTCAAATTGCCGTGTGTGTGTAGCTTTCTTGTTACATGTTAGTTTGTGGGTCAAGTTAGATCTGAGCCCCTACGCAAACCTAAACTATTTCATCATAATCTACACTAAAACAATGATTAGTCATGAGTCATGATGAACGAAAATATTTTATTAAAATATTCGGAAAAAAATGTCAGAGTTGAATATAACAGGAAAAAATCAAATTGGATGTACGTAGCAAATGGCAATTCATACAAATCAATACCTCACCACCGCTGAGATTAATATTTCAATGGGCAAATATAAATTTAAGAAGAATTTTAAAATAGTAGAATTAGTAGCCAATGGCAATTCATACAAATCAATACCTCACCACCGCTGAGATTAATATTTCAATGGGCAAATATAAATTTAAGAAGAATTTTAAAATAGTAGAATTATCGCAAATTAGTTTATACTGGAAACGCTTGCCTAGGATTTATTTAGGATACCACATGAGAATAAAATAAATGCTAAGACTACAATGAAAACGTGCATTCTTGTCAATGTACCTTATTATGTTGCTTTATCCATTTAAAAATTACACAACCTATAATAGTACAAATGCACGAATACAAAAGGAATCTTGTGATAAGCCGAATATCGTTGTTTGTGATACGGACAGCTTTTCGACGAAAACGAAAAGATTTCGTTTTCGTAGTGAATCAACATTACAAATGTCATAACTATGTGCAAATTAAGGTTAATACAGCTATCATCATTATGCCAGACGCTTATACAGGCAATAAAAATTACGTAAATATAGGTAAGCTTAAATAATAAAATAATAAATTACTTAACTATAAATATGAAGTTTTAGCCCTTTGATGTACCTTGTGTTGACACTTAGATTGGTTTTGTGAAAATACCTGTGGAGCGAGATCTTGTACTCTAATAATGTATCTGTATGGTACCAATAATTGGGTCACAATCGGTTCAACGGTGTAGGCAGGAGATTGAACAACGGACAGACTTCCGGAAGGAAACCGCATAAACTATAAGACAACAGCAAGTGCATAATACAAATATTTGTGTCAAGCTTGCAAAGTTCCACCATGGCAACCGGCCTAGTAGTTTATGAGATATGTTTATAGTAATTAGAATTGGATCCTGAGGGCGATACCACTTATTATTAATGTTATATATATGAGCGTACAAAGTTATACATTAAAAACTGATTTACCATTCATTAAAAAGTTATGTGCAATGAACATGGCTGCATTTCATAAAGCAACTAATCATTACTCATGAATGAATAGTGTTTTTACATATTGTTTCTGTCCGTTTATGCCAATCACTTGTCATTCATGAGTCATAGTCTCATGACCTACCGTAAATGTGCTCAAATAGTAGTATCGTCACCTCAAATAACTTGTTTTCACCCAAGTTAAAAGAAACATAGTGTAACACACAATTAAACATCCATATCGTTATACCAGACGTTTCTTCAGAGTTCGTGAATCGTGATGCAAATATCCCTTCATTTTCCTAATTTTCAATTCGGCAATCACAATATTCAACAATAGCTAAAACAAACGGGAATGCTCGATCATTGTTGCCCTAGTACTAGTTAGTGCAATATAGGGCGGAATACTCTTTTTTTTGTTATTGCAGGTATGCAGGCTTAAAATCAAGTTGTTATTCAATTTCCTCTTCTCCTATCAATCAAAAAAATGTAATAGCGCAATGCTTGTGTGCAAATTTGTGATGATTGATTAGGCATAAAAATAAATCTGTCTTGTTATGTCACTTTTGCATCATCATCACAATCACAATGGATCGTAAAATTATAGTTTTACCCCCATTTTCATTTCTAGGTATACACATTATTGTCAGTGATTATTAAAAAACAGTATTTTGATTTGCTGTGTTACATAATTTATCATGCACACATGTCACGTGGAATTATTATTTCCATTTCTTTCAACAACAAAAAAAACACATTTCCCCTGTCCAAATATAAGTATGTAATTTAATACAAAACCGTTAGATTATTATTGTGCTGCTAAATAGACATGCGCACGCACGCATATGTATACATGGTACATACACAATGCCCACACAACAATAGTTAAGCATACGCTCAATTTGTATACAATTTGTAAATGTGCGTTCACGCGTCGCCGTCACCTGTATTTTATGATTGTCGTCTCGCGTCGTTATCAGTGTACAGAGAGAAGCATCATCTCACTTCGGTCTACAGTCTACACCATTGTTGAAGATGGGAAACTCGGCTGCTCAGCAGATATAAAATCAAGATGAAAATAATAATTATTAATTGTTATTTCAATACTTTGGCCATCTCCTCTCTCAGTGAATGGCTTAATCATTTCGCCATTTCTCGAAACAAGTTATGACTTAATTGACTTGCACACACAACAAATAAAAAAATCGCTGTTTGAGATAGTTTTATTTTACGACTATTTGCCAACAACTTTTATATCTGATTGTTGTTCCTAAACCTAAATATTCAAATATATCAAAGAAAAGAAGAGGAGGCTGATTATGAGATGAGTGTATGACGACTACATTTCAAGTGCGATTCTGAGAGTGAGAATCCAACGGAGCAACAGCAACAGTCAACATGCATGTAGGTATCCCAATTCTGTCACTTTTATTTTCTGTTTATGAAAAAAGACCGTCATTTTTACCACCAACAACGAAAGTGTTGAAAAAACTAACGAACTGTCACCAAAGTATACATTATAATGATGATTGTGAATGCACTGGGGGAAACGGCATGATGATGATAATAAAAGTTAGATAAATGATGATGTTATATAATCCTCGAAATAAGGCGATGATGATGGTGGCAATAATGATGATAAGAATAATAATAATAATAATAATGATGATTAAGGGCTGACTCTACTTATATGCTCCTTGTGTTACTTACAACTCTAATATTATTATTGCTATATATTCTTGCTGTTGACTAGCGACTATATAGTTGCTCATCTTGACGCTTCAAGCGTATCATCGTCGTAATAAAATATTAAAGTAAATTCGGTCACTTTTCAACAGCAGCAATAGCATCATTGCCGCAAGATGTAATAATAATACCTTGTACACAAAATCCATTTTTATTTTTTTGAATTACTATTCCTCCATCAATGTAAAATACAATGCAACTTGAATGATATACATGCTAGTTTACTGGTATTTTAATTTTTGGATATTATTATCTTGGAATATAGTATTGAATTAAAGACGTGTATTTTGTATAAAATGGGATGGGATATGAGTAGGAGAGGAGACGGGATGTAGTGAGTATACTGCATACTAAATAAATTACCTCTATATCAGGGAGCTAAAATGTGTTAAGCAAATTTTGTACAAAATTGTTTCAGTATATAAGCGTTACTGACGTCCTGTCATCCGCATCAGTTGTTATTTATATATCACCCATTCTTTACAAACAAGTGGAGTGGATCGTAAAAACACTCTCAAAATTTCCTAAAATTCCAACAATAAAAAAGTTCAAATTTTTGGGTGGCATTTATGTGCAAGAAATTTTGTGATATTTGGTGTGTTGTAACAAAAATGAGGAAAATGGGACATATTACAGGAGGACAGGTAAAAAATTTCTAGAAATTATGAAAAAAAAACTAAAAAGGTAAACTGTAAAAAAAACTTTTAAAAAACAATGTGGGGTTTTAATTGATAGTTCTGCTTATTTGCATGTTTCTCACGTCTCGCACACAGAAAGCGATCCTACTGGGGATAGCCTATTTAATCAGCCTTGCTTTAGCTGAACCACCCTCAGGTTCATATGGAGCTCCCTCTGGATCATCAGGAGGTAATGGAGGAGGTTACGGAGGAAGTGGAGGTAGCGGCGGAGGGTCAGGATATCAAAGCGGAGGATCCGGTTACAGTGGGGGAAATGGAAATGGGTACCATCAGCAAGAAAATTACCCACCCAAACCATATAACTTTAACTACGCCGTTAATGACCATTACTCCGGAGCAAACTTCCGCCAACAGGAAGCCAGTGATGGAAATCGAGTTAATGGACAGTACACAGTACTTCTTCCTGATGGGTAAGCAAAAGAAAATAGAAAAAAAAACGAAAAGTTGGCAGAGGACTCACAGGTTAATCTTTTCGATTGTTCTAGACGAACTCAAATTGTAACGTATAACGCTGACTGGAAGAATGGCTTCAATGCGGAGGTCACGTACCAAGGTGAGGCCAGGTATCCAGATCCTCCCAAGGGTGGATACGGAGGAAACAATGGAGGAGGAGGAGGAAACGGAGGAAGCTACGGACCACCACCACCATCTGGCCCTCAGTCATCGTATGGAACTCCATCCGGTGGTTCCGGTAGTGGATACTCGGGATAAATATAATTTGTGAAGTGTGATGTGTATAAAACCAAACCATCCATGTATATAATATGTTTTTCTTTTCTTTTTCTTTTTGAGACTAGCATATTTTATCGTAGCTCTTACGATTTCTTTTAAAGACTATATTGAGCTTTGGTCGGCTGCATCACAAAAACATTCGGCATCCATGTAACAAAATATTTTCAAGCTAGCAGATATATTTATTTCCATGTAAATACATGTTCTAAAGATATTAATTCGACACGGTTACAACCTTGAAACCTTGCTAAAAAGGTGGTAGGGGAATATGAGATTATTCACTGGACGAACGCGTTTATTTGCTGTTTGTTTTGCCTGTTCACCAGTTTACCTATGCACTGTGTATAACTGTTCTTCAAACTGTTTTTTTTCTCCACATTATAATTCAAGTTCAGTTTTAATTAAGTTTTGTCGTATCAAGTTTGCATTTCACAATAGGTATGCATATTAAATATAGGTATGCATATTAAATATGTATAAATGCTAGCATGACATTCCATGGTCACACGGCTGAGGTGCTGTTTTATTTAATTAAGAAATGAAAATAAATTTTGTTATTTGAGTGTAAACATCAGAAAATAGGATTAACATTTTCCACTGACATTGTCAAACCATTACTGTTAGTAAATATCAAACATTGCTGAAGGTGACAGAGAGTCAAGAAAAAGACATTAGGATTTAATAATCGGCATTTTCCTCGGCAATTAACGCATTTAATGTATTCTTCCAACCAATTTCGCAACTTTCTTGATTCACATGTTGCCCCAAAATGTATTACGCTACAAAATGGCTGTTGCGTAACTTTTTTTTTTGAAAATTTCGAAGAAAGCTATCTGAAATTTATGCAGAGGAAATCTTTAGTTATGTGACTGGCAACTGGCAATTAAATCGGTAATATAGCTTGTTTGATACAAGACAAATTATTCCTCAATTGCTTTATTTTTCGACTTTTCCAGAAAAAAACTCTTTAAACTAGTAAAACTCCTGCTGATGGTGGAAGGGGTAATGTTTTGTTCCCCTCCTATGGCGATAAGTAAACGTAACCGACAATTTTACAGAATATATAAGTAGTAGTAACAGTGTGTATGTATCTAGTAACCACAAGGCTGGAAATGTTGATTTCTAATAAATATTTCGCTTTAATAATTGGATGTTCCACTTAAATGCTCCACTACACTGTTTTTACTTTAAATGAAAATGTCAAAATGCTCATCATCATCCATTAATAAAAATGTTTCCTAATGGGACATCACCCATCAATTTAATTAATTGATGGCATAACGAAGCGCAAGACGCATTGTCAGTGGTGGTAATATAACTTATTAATAACTATTACGTACTTAAACGACCTGTTGTGAAAGAGGATGTGTTGCTTTGTAAATCCAAAGCATTTTGATTACATTTAGGTTTGTTAAAATTAGAGATAATTTTAGTTGCAAAATCCCAACCTTAACATTCATAACACCAATCAACCTAATGGCCCAGGTCTGGGGTGTTGATTGTAGAAAACAAACAAACAAAATCATAAGCAAACATAATAGTGGCTGGTTTTCTTTTAAATGCAATTCAGCTTCAATTTAAATAATTTACTGTTGTTTTACACGCAAAGCTTTTATTTTGTTACGCAAAAATACATATTAAGGGTAGAAAAAGGAAGATATATAAAAACCGTACAGTTTGACAGACAAAAAGTAGAAACCAGCTCATTTCCCATTTTAATTGGAAACAGATCAGTTATCAGTTAGCAAAATTTCCAGCCAAAAAAATGCAGCAGACTGGAACGTTGAGAAAACGAAGTCGAAGAACGCTTGTAAAGGTAAACAATGCAAAATTGAGTGTAATATAGCTTAAATTTAAGCAGCATTTTATCTTTTAGGTTAATGGTGTAGGAACTGTTCCTTACGATGAGGGTCTGGACCACCTCAGTATTTTCTCCATTTGGTCCTTCGCTAAGAAAGCTTCTAACCCGGACACCCAAGTTAAAATGGCCGTACAAAAGTTCAAGCAGGGCTTAAATTCCAATCATTTCCCTTCCGCCTCAAAGATGTTCGATAACAGGGCTAGGATAACCAGGAATCCAATGTATCATGACGTTGAATCAGGTGGTGGAAATATAGAGGATCCCCCTCCCCCGTATTTCCCACAACAAGTGCATGGTCAAGAGAAAAATCATAAACGTCCATATCTTCTTAGCGATGCATCCTTTAATCGCCTAAAAATCATCATATTTCTGGGCATGCTATGCTTAAATTTTCCTTGGATATGGAATCGCAAAACTCATCGAATTGACCGATGGAACTCAACATGGGTCAAAATTTGGCAGCTGTACTGGTACTTTACTACTGTCCAATCAATCTTTATGATATCTTATCAGATGTACTGCTTGATGGGGATATACTCCAGGGACTTGGAGTCATACCGAGGGATTTTCGCATACTCTTTGATTGTGTATTGGTATGCTTGTCATTTGGGCTACAAGATGTGCATATTTGTGTATGAGGATCGGGTAAGACTTAGGCTCATTCTAAAAAAAACTTCGATATGTAAAACTCTCCCCTCCATTTAAACTCAGTATTTTATAACTTTGTCCTTTCAGATGCGTAAATATATAAACTCGCTTCAAGATTTTAATGAGGAGTTCGTAGGTAAGGCCACATTCTCCNGTATTTTATAACTTTGTCCTTTCAGATGCGTAAATATATAAACTCGCTTCAAGATTTTAATGAGGAGTTCGTAGGTAAGGCCACATTCTCCAGTGTCTTACCAATTGATTATAAGGTATTATAACAGTATTCTTGTGTTCCTATATTATGCAGAGAAGTACTTGGTGTACGCTGACAAGGACGTTGAGTTTAGCTCCGCCAGACTCATCTTAAAATTCTCCATCCCTGCTGCCGCGAGCCAGATTTCAAACTCGTTATTTTTCTTTCTGGCGATGCCGTACCAGCCTTACTACCTCACATCTATGATAAACCCGAGACCTTGGTATGCTCTCATTCCAGGGGCAATCCAAGATCTCACGGTAATTGGACAAACGATACTGACTTACATCACAATTTCTTGGCTTCAGGTGTCACACACTTCCAGCGTCGAATTCTGGTTAAGGGAAATGCAGTAAGTAGAAAATGCAGTGAGAGGAATGAGAAAACTGAGATGCGGGCCAAGATTTTAATAGAAAAATGATTGCAATCCAAAAATATTTTATAATCATAGTAAGGACGCAGATTCAGCTTACACGACAGATGAACTGAGGTCCATCCAGGTAACCATTCCGACGTACAGATCCTTGCAGTTGCTCTGTTCTGACTTTAATGAGTGCATGTCACACCTGTGCCTACCAGTGTGGAAGTTCTCTGTGGCTTTTGGTTTTATACCGTGCGGATACCTTTGGATACGAAGCATGAACCATGTGTTTGTGCAGGAATTCCCTGGCATTCTGGTGTACCCCTTTGGAACTGTGAATTGTTTTACAATGGGATTTGGGTAATTTTTATGACATTACAATAATTATCATTGTACAGAAACCAACCTACGGGTGTAGATAAGAATAAATAAGTTGCCTTGCTTAAATTTTGTTTTGCAGGTGCTTGACAATGGCAGCAGAAATGTATGACATTGCCAACAGCTTCATTTATTCATGGAGTCGAACGAAGCAAAAGGACATTCGAAGGGTTTTACTTTCTTGTCCAACATTGAAAGTGAAAGTGGGGCACTACTACTTCATCACAGCTTCCACCACAATTACTTTTTTTCAGGTCATTACCGGATACGTTATTGATTCCCTTTTGACATTTCCTTGAAATGTATCCTATAAATGGACAGTGGCAGTTGTCGTCGTTGTAACACCTCGAATTGTTTTCCAGATACCTGTAAAATAATTTGAAAAAACTGGAAAAAATGGGATAAACTTCTCAACTTGTATATTACATTTATTCAACACCTTGACACATTTTGCTAATCTTAATTTTAATCAATTTTCCTGCTCACTTATTAGTATTCTCTTGCAAAATAAAAATGATTAAATATGATATTGTTTTTAGCATTGGCATGAATTAAAATTTTGATTATTACATATTGCGATTAGTTATTTAAACTAATATTTTTTGGAACTGGGAGCCGTTGCAGAATTAACTAACTTGATTCATGATTTTATGATTTTGCATAGCATAACGTGTTTCATATTATGTTGTCAAATGAAATAGCTTTCCTATCATGCAACTTGGTAATGCCGCTTGTGTTGTGTGTTTGTGAACTATAGAGAAATATTTGCTCTGGTTCATTAAAAAAAACTTTTTTCGTTTAATATTGATAGAAATAAATAAGCAATAGTAGTTTCTCTCGATTCCTGAATGTTTCCATCTCATGTTCATATTATGACTTCGATTAAGCCAAGGTACTATAGTAAATAAGTAGACAAATTAAATATAAAGTAAATGTTGCAAGATTAAGCCTGGGCTCAATTTCGATGTGATTTACCTGATAACTCATTACCTATGATTTACTCGATAAAGATTATCCTTACTCGCTCATCTCCAAACAACGCAGTTGCAAAAACAACACAGGTGCAAAAAATGAGTTAATAATTAGCAAGAAAATAACGTATGTGACAAGGTAACTTATGTAATAATATATAATATGGTAGTTGTGTAGCAAGATCAATCATTTCTTCTCTCGTAGTCTTCTCCCCAGGTGTGACTCATGATTATGATGATATGAGAAAGTAGCCATTTCCAACGGCAAGCTATAGAACTGCATGTAGTAGCAAACTGTCATTGCACTTGGAAGGTCAATGGAAACTTTCTTTTGATTGACACCTTCAACCTTGCGATTTTTATTGCCCTTTTGTGGATAGTAGATATGGCCATTCCCTGGTCTTCATCCGATTTGCTGCTGAGCAAATCATCGCCCGAATCAATTGTCTTCTATTCATTGCCATCAGAGAGTACTACGATTGTTCCAAAAACAGGACACAAGTTCGACCCAACCAGCCTGCCCCCCAACAATTATCATAACACTCTTCTCTCCAGAAATTTCGTGGGTAACGTCCTCGTTAAGCCGACTGGTCTTTTGAATGTACTGTTGGAACGGGATACCCACCACAAAATGTCCACCACGGAGGAGGAGAGGAATGATGGAGGGGATGATGATATGGGCAGCTTTGATGGTGACTACAGTGGGCATGCCCTACACCATACGGGTCTTATAAATCAAGCATTTCTTCCCATGCGGTTGTCATTGATGGCATTGGGAAGATGGCCATTTTCTTTGAAACCACGGCAGCTATCATCACGGTCAAAATGGAAAACTAAAATGGAACTCTTTCCAACAAACAGAGTGGGAAAGTACGAGGCAAGTTTGAAGTCTCCACTGTGGGTCTACTTTGGAGGGACTACCTTATTTCTGTCTTTTGTGCTTGTGATGAGCACTTTAGGATTCTTGGAATTTTTCCTACTTCCTGGCAATCACTCGAAATCCTCTAATGAAGGTACAATTTTTCGGAATAATTTGGTCGCGTTCCTACTAGTTTGGGGATGCCTGCTCCATAGTACAGTGAGCAGCCTATCGTTGTTTATCAATCGAAGGAAAGTGGCAAAAATATTAAACTTTTGGAATGTGGCTGCAGATGAATTGTTAGTTGTTGAGGTAAACTCCCTAAGGCGATTTTTGATTACCTCAAATCTATGCTACATCCTCTTCCTCGTTTTAGTATTCTTTGCATACGGTTATTGGAAGGTCAGATTGATCAGGGAGGGAGCCCAACTTTTTGGAATACTTGCTATCAACCCCTTTCTCAATGACAACGGAGTGGTCGACAACGATGACGGGTTCAAATTTAGGATTTTTGGAATCATTGCCATAATTTATGCCATTCACGCGTCCAGGTCATTCCTTTTCATTTTCTGCTTCAAGTGTCGACTTTTAAGAAACTTGTTCCGGCTTTGGAATACAAGATTAGTGAAACTTTTGAGAATGCCAGACAATTATTTGGATGGTAATTATTACGCTTTTTACGTTTAAATGCACAATTTAATTTAGTGGTAAAAATTGACAGCGGAACTCATTAAGAAATTTGAGAAAACTTGAGAGCATCAATTTTTGTTACATGCATTTACAGAGAAAATGGGATTTACGGAGGAAATTGAAAAAGTGAAATGTCAGCGCCTGCTACGGGACATGACAATTCTACTAAAAATGGTGAAGCAGATGGACAAAATGTTTGCCACCATTTTGCAATCTTACTACGGAGTCCAAGTAAAAAATAGAGCTTAATTACCGACATTTCAGTAATATAAAATGTGAAATATTCTGACTTTTTTTGTTCCAGCTATTGAATATGTGTTTTGAGCTGTACATGTTGGCTAAATCAGGAACTGAGGAGTTCACCGGAAGGTAAAAATAAATATTTTAAAACAAAATTCCACTCTCCTATTTGGCCTTGAATTTATTCCTTGACATTGTTTTCTTTCAAAAGCGATAGCACGTCTGAAAGGGGTTTAGACATCATTTGTGCTGCACTGACATTGTGCCAAAATGTGTACTTCTTTTTTACCGTGTCACTGGACGGAGCTTACGTGGGCGAGGAGGCTGCTAAAGGAGCAGAAGTGTTGAGGAGGTATCCCCTCACTCCCCAGTCAAGCGTGCAAAAAAAGTTTTTGGTTTGTAAAAACCATGCATAACAATTACTTAAATACTACAACTGGTTGAGGTGCTAATAAGAGAACCACTAACTTTAATTGCTGTAGATTTACAACCTTGGCTTCATATACAATCAAAAAATTACGCTGACTGGAGGAAAGTTTTTCACTATTGATCGTCCATTTGTTGTCACGGTAATAAACAGAACTACTATTATATGATATGATATGTCTACAACCACATAGTTTACTGACTGATAATGGGTGACAATATGGACATGTTTAGTTAGCATTGTTTGTACCAATTAGTATTCCAATTACCGATAGTATAGTCCTTTTTTTTGTTTGCACTTATTGTCTGTAGGTTTTAGGAGCTGTCCTGACGTACTTTGTGATCATTATGCAAATTGAACCTTACCTCGCGTAACCGGATTTTAATTAAATGTTGTTTGAGTGTGCAAATCCTGCGCAAATAAATATCCCGTTCATTCTTTTGTTCTTAAAAAAGATGCTTGTTTTGATTTGATCTTTCCAATGCTGATGAAAATAAATAGTATAATATGATGCTTTTCGAATAATATGTCATTTGATTCATTTACAATTCACTTGTCCAATTCTGTTCCAAGTCAAGTATATCAAATATATGAATGTAAAAACAAAAAGTTTGAGCGATTTTTGACATTTTTACGTTATTATAAAACCGCATGCAATGGAAGGCAACGCAAAGTAAAAAACGTACATGCTTGCAATCATATTTTAAGCTTTGAGCTAAGATTGAGCTCGACTTGCAAATTAAATATGCATTCATGCAAAAACAAGGATAACATCCAGGATATTTTTTTAGTTAAAAACGACAATGGAAAGGCTCAAAATAGAACAAACCTACGTAATCTTCTCATTTGCAATTTGACCTGTAGTATATTATTATTAATTAAATTAGTATTAGTACAAAAATACGAACAATGTACATTTAAACGAGATCTGAGGGGATCAGACAGACAGTTGTTTGTAATGTAGATCAAGGGAAAATGATCTTGACGGTATGTATAACATAAATATTCAAGAATTATTTTATGTATAGATATTTCTATATTAATTTAAATGCCTATGCTACATAAACATGCACCTTTACCAAGTTACATCTTCTCTACACTCTACAGCATGATTCATCCTTAATTTGCATTTTCACTTAGTATTGTGTTAAAGTTATGGTAACCTTTTTTCATTGCTGTTACTGTTACTGCTACTACAATGTTGAATTTGGATATACGCACATTATGCATGTATGCTTATAAATTATAAACAGTATATAAGATGTCTAATATGGACCATCACCACCACCTTGGAGGTATAAGCAATATCATCCATATGTCGGTGTAGACTCCCTCCCATTATAATTATGTTACATTCATTTTTGCTTTAAAAATTCTCAGCCCAACCGTGGATGAATATATTCGGTGGGCCTGTTTTGTACATGTGCGTACATTACCCTGAAAAATCGATAATACCTAATTGGTGACGTGCCAGATAAGGCATTTATCATGTTTGTCACCCATCATCACCTTATCGGTAACATGAATTTTTTTTGGCACACTCATCAACTTCAACGTGTTTTGCCTTTGTGAATAAATGTACATCATGAATTAAGTTCCATTGAATTAAATGTTCAAAATCAATCTGGAACAATCCCATTCTGAATCCCGTTTAAAATTACGTTGGAAAAGTTG
>JAHZNC010006118.1:0-31592 GCA_027744095.1 Zhuqinia jingwanae
TAGTACATAAACATTCCTACCTACAGTTTGAAACGCACTTATATTTAATAATAGGTACAGGCAGTAATTACACACACATATCTTATCGCACATTAATAAACAGAAGCTTCTGATCTTCACTTGTTACATTATTTAGCTTTTTAATTATTAATATTATAGGCGCACAAGTCATTCATATAAAACTATGATTAATTAAAACTAGCAGGCATAAGCTCAGTAAATATTGTCATGCATCTTTTATTTGATCTTATTGAAGTATAATTGTTGGTTTAATGCAGCCATGCCCATACATGTGTAGTTTAAGTTGTTGTGTATAATTATTATTACCACAAAACCTCATATATTCATTAATAATTTTAATGTTTGCTGTGTGAAGGATGCATACGTAATCAATTTGTTATAATTATGTAAACTACACATACATATATACCTACGCGTGTACAAATGTATCTACATTTGCTAATTATATATATTTTAATCATTAGACTAAAATTTAAGCAATGATGGTACAAGGAGACCTTTAAGACTTACTATTCAGTCAGTTGTATCGAAATCTTTGTCGATTCGAAATCAATATTTGTATTTTGTTCTATAAGTTTTCTTAATGTCATTCTCATTACGAATGTAGATAGGTTATTAGCTAGATAGGTTAATGTATGCCTTTTTTTGGGGGTTTTACATTACATGGGTTACAAATATACTCGATCACAAACTGTAAATAATGGTTTATATAAAAGTCTAGTGTCTAGAATCCAGTGTGCTATTGCTATTTGAATAAATTTACATAGAAATCTTTCAGAGACTCATTATAATTAATTAATTTACCGTAATTCCTTATCTTTGTGTTATTAGTATAATGGTTATATCGTATCCATTTCCATTTTTAAATGTACAATCATTGTGATCATCTTTCAAATTAAAAACATTTAAAAAATGTAAGTTTGTATTGTAAATTTACGAGTTGTATATATGATTATTGTATTGTACCATATGTAACATATTTAAATACTGTACCGTGCTTAATTTTTTTTTAAATATTAAGGCTGTACATCAATTATCAATGTTAATTCGGATTTAAGAACGAGTATTATTATCATTATTGTTATACCTACCTACAAATATAGCTTTACAAAACCTAACCTACAAATAATTGGCAGATATAATGCGGCAAACGAAAATGTTATAACGAGTTGGAGTACAAGAAATTTTAAACCTGACTAAGAATCTGTTATACTTTAATTTTCAATGAAAATAAAACAGTTTTTCGCTGTTTATTAATAAATAATGATTATTAAAATTGGCAACAAAATTAACATTTCTGGTTATTGAAATCTTTTTAGTTTATTATGTGCATACGAAAACATTTCACCCAAAACAAGTGTCATATTATTATACTTAAACTAAAAGAATGACAAATATGATTTAATTCCAAATTTGGATAGTTATAAGAAAGCTCATAAAAATACATGCTTATAAGGATTTGGCAATATTATAGTCCTCCTCGTGCGACTTGACAAAATCAATCGATGGTCAATGGTGATAAACAAAGTCAAAAAAAAATCTGAAAGAGTGTGAGTGGTTTATTCATAACCTTTGATCTTAATCTTTAATGGCTCACTCGTCCCAAATGATCAAGTAGTCCAAAGTCCATCTCCGTATTCATTGTACCAAAACCCAAGTACGCGTTTAGGTTTAAACCATCCATTAAGATAAAGATCTTAATCTTTAATGGCTCACTCGTCCCAAATGATCAAGTAGTCCAAAGTCCATCTCCGTATTCATTGTACCAAAACCCAAGTACGCGTTTAGGTTTATACCATCCATTAAGATAACTGCCATAATTCTATAAAAGGAAGAATGTATTTTTTGAAAATTTATGAAAGTCTTCAAGTAAATATTGTTGACTTTGCCGTACGTCAATATAGTAAGCAGGTATCATCATAATTAAATGCTTGCGTCAACGTGAATTACATGAACACACTAAATAATTATATTTTTATTACCTATATTGAAGTTCCTGATCCAATAATTGCAATTACAAATATTGCACAATTTGATGTTACAATAATCAATCATATTGAGTTAACATGTAAGGAACTAAAAAGCTTTTATTTTAAAACCTTTCCAAGTTAATTAAAGCATTATGTTTCTGTGATCTCTTATCACTCCTATGTCAGCAAAATAAGATTTTTTTTGTGTAGTGTGTGACATGACAGACAAACGATGAGCAGACAGATGAATTTAAAACAACCAGCACTGTAATTATAGCCCGTGAGTTTTTGTCCCCAATTAAAAATCGACTTCCATTTATTGGCTTTGTTCAGTAGTAATCATCTCTCAGATCCATTAAAAATATAAACAAGCTCGCCCTTCATATGAGCCAAAAAAATTATTTGTTTGCGCTGTGACGATATGATTGACGATACAAATGTCACATACTGCGATAACTTTTCTGGACCACATGTAAAATGTTATCTGGTAGTTCAAAGAAGGTTGACAACTGGAAAAACAAACACACAACTGTGTTCAAAAGTGTAAAAACTGAAATCAACATTCCCATTCCACTCATTCAGTCTTGAATATAAACGAGTGTATAAATAGGTACATGTATAGTATATTACGTACTTTGCTTAATGATGTCTACGTATGAGAATGTGCCAATTTTTATCTTTCTTGACCATCCCCCTTTTTTCATTGATGCAATTCAATTTGTATGATACATTTATACGTATTTTATATCCTTTCCGCAAAACGTGTGCGATTGATAAAAATTATGCCGTACATAAACAATATTTTTTCATTATGCATTACAGTAATAAATCATAGTTAACTTGAAGATCATCAGAAAATTTATAATAAAAAAAAAATTGTGCTTTACATAATACAGGCATGGTAGCAGTTGCGCTACTGTTTACTTTGCTAAGCTGGATAGGATAACTCTGCTGGACTTTGCTTTGTGTTAGCTTTGTCTTGCGACATCAGTCTACGTCTTTGAAAGTTCAGCAGAACTTTATTTCATTTTACTCCGGCATCATTTGCAGTTTGGGACGCGTAGTTACTTTTATTTGTTACGGCAAAGAAAGAGCACATACTTGGCAGTACCAGGGGACAATATTTTTTGGCTAATTACAGGAAAATATAAATATTTAACAAAAAATCGGGAATCACTTGGCAACAAAAAAAGAATTTGCACACATTTCCCTCTCTTCAAAACTAGATAAGGTGAAGTGGGATTTTATTTACAACAACAACTTTTCGTGAATTTTTGTATAAAATGAGTGCTGCTGGTACCTGCTACACTCCTGAAGTGGTCGAAAGGAAGAGTTTCTTTTATAGAAGAAGGAAGCGAGAGCTGACAGCCATTTTTATGGCTGTTTTGGCATACGTGTCTTATGTATTATTTATCAAGTCTCCAGAAAGCCCAGTTGTAGACACGGAAAACGGGAAATTGGTTGGATATGTTTCAAAATCAAGAATTGGCAAGGAATATTACGAATATGTCGGAATACCATATGCCGAACCACCAGTCGGCCAACTTAGATTCGAGGTTCTGAGAGAAACAATAAAATGTTATTGAAGTTGTTTATTTAATTGCATACGTGTGTCGTTGTAAAGTTGTAAGCGATATAAATCTATAAATATGTATATTTTTTAGCCCTCCAGACCACCAAAAAATTGGGAAGGGATTCGTTCTGCAACCAGTTTTGGATCTCAATGTTATCAAATAGATGTCATAACAAGTCTAATGCTGGGTTCAGAAAATTGTTTATTTCTTAATATAGGTAATTAGCATTAATAAATTTAATGATAATTAAAATACTTGTACAAATACTAATAATTTGTTTATATGTTTTAATGTAGCATCCCCTAAGCATACCATGGACGAAGGTAGACGACTACCCGTAATGTTTTGGATTCATGGTGGAGGATTTCAAAGTGGCAGTTCGGAGATTTACAGGCCAACATATTTTATGGATGAGGAAATTGTTGTTGTTTCGGTCAACTATGTAAATTTTTTATTTTTTAAACCTGAATATTTTCTTTGCATACTTTAATTTAAATTCTAATAGTTTAATTTGAAATTTAAAGAGACTTGGAGCTTTAGGTAAGGTTGTACTTATAATATAAAATAAAATAAGCTGCATAGTTCCTATTTCTTATGAACATTCTTTCTCCGTCTTATAGGATTTCTTAATAGTGGGGATAAGCTGATTAGAGGAAATGCTGGCATGAAAGATCTCGTACTGGCATTGCGCTGGGTGAAACAAAATATTGCCAATTTTGGAGGGGATCCCAATCAAGGTAAAACGAAAACATGGTGAAAATAACTCTAAATACCAGTATAAAGATTAGATATAAGAAGACCTCAATTATTTAATCTGCCTACATATGTGTTGAAATAGATAAATTATTTCAAATAAACTATTTTTATATTATACACAACTTTTTTTCATCCCAAATAGTTACGATTTTCGGCGAGTCGGCTGGTGGTAAGTATTTTCTCTTAAANGTCGGCTGGTGGTAAGTATTTTCTCTTAAAAATATACCAAAATTCATTCGTTTTTTGTTGGCTTTTATATTCTTTTATGACTTTTGTGTGTGACAAGGTGGAGCTGTACACTATCTCATGCTATCCCCATTATCTAGAGGTAACTTTCAAAACTTTCAAATGAATTTATATTTTTATATTACCATTTGACATTTTTTCATTCCATTTTGTGTAGGATTGTTTCATCGAGCAATATCTCAGAGTGGCTGTGTTCTCAATACATGGCTATACAGTAGATTTCCAAAGGAGCAAGCACAAAGTTTAGCTCAACGAGTCAATTGTCCAATTGATAGCAGCGAGAATATGGTGAAATGCCTCAAGGAGGTCGATCCTAGAGAGATTGTTCGCACACACAAAGAAATGGTGGTATGTGCACACAATATTGTAAATCAAATTTAATTTATAATTAAAATGCAATAACACGGTTGAATATTTAACTAAACCAAAAGGTTCCACCACGGCCATTACTTGGGAAATATGCTCCTTCAGTTGAAGCCGTTAACGATGAAACAACATTTTTACCAGAAGAGCCCATTAAAATGCTACGAGAGGGTAATTTTGCACATGTTCCGTGGCTCAATGGCGTTGATAGCCAGGAAGGGCTTCCATTTGCAACAGGTGCAGTTAATGCAAAAAAGATTTACTTCAGCTTACACCATAATCAATTCTCAATTTACACAGAAAAAATTATATTTATCTTCTTCTCCTTCACAGAAATCCTTGAAAATTCGACAGTAATTGAATGGGCAAATGAAGACCTGGACCGTTTTCTAAAACGAATTTTGTTTCTCAACTACTCCCCAAATATATCTCCAGATGCACCACAACGCTTATGGGATTACTTCTTCAAAAATAACAGCACAAAATTGATTGCAGAAGAAAGCTTTTCTGGATTGTCGGAAATGCATGCTTCCAGATTCTTCTTTTGGTCAGCTCACCAGTCAACACTGTACCACATGAAACACGCTCCTGTTTATCTTTACTACTACAACTACCCGACTGAGTTTGGCTTTTTAAAGCTAATGCATTCCCTGAGAGGACGGTATGGAATTCCATTGATTGAGACTGGATATGAAATTGCAAAGCATTGGACGTACAAAATTTTCGGTTGGCCAATTCACAGAAGAGGTATGTATATATGCTCAAATGTGTATAATTATTGTACTATTGCAATGATTATTATTGCGGAACATAAAAAGCAGACATATGATTTATGTTTATGCGTAATATTCTTTATTTAACTACCAGGTACTTCACATGGAGAAGAAATGCTACTCCAGTTTAATTTCCCATTTGTACCAGGTGCACCTGTAGGTTCAAGTGATTACGAAATGTCCAAGGATCTCATTAAATCTTGGGTTCAGTTTGCATATAACCCGTAAGAAATCAAATTAGTACATAAAATGGTGAATTACAGAGATGTATGGGTTTATATTCTTAGGATGGTATTTTCCTTATTATTATTTTTCAGAAAATCGTTATCATTCCAAGGTCATCAATGGGCTCCACAAGCCTCACAAAATATTAGCTTAGTGTACATGAAAGTTGAGCCAAATTCGCCAGGATTTATTGACGAGCCATTTTTTGAGCAGATGAAACTGTGGAACTCGCTCAACATTGAATGAATCAGGTGTTCAAACTCGTACTCTACCTGTCAATCAAAAATAAATTGTCACGTAAAAATAATGAATGTTTTTTTAACAATCAAACCAACTTATTGTACTGTGATATAGTCCACTATTATTTATAACCCTCCGTGTCAGATGAAAAGATTTTTTCGCAATACATTCCCAAATGTTTGGAATTTTTTTTTGTACTATTTGTACATGTAAGTTGACCAGAGTCAAGTTTTAAATTCAAATTCAAGTAATACTTTTATGGAAGCAAGAGAAAAAATGGTAATAAAAATAAAAATGTAAATAATTTATACTAATAATACAGTGAGCTCATGGCTTATTGCTTGTGATTCAACACAACAACTTATTTCATGGGAATAAAGTCTGAAACATTGAAGCGATGTAAGTTCTACCCTGACGGGGAAAAATGATAAAAATTATGAGATAACAAATATTTGTGGAGTATTTTTATTCACAAGTCAATTTTTATTGTAAGCTGTAAGCTAGTTTTAAGAGCAAACTACATTTCTCTATTCGCTTGCTCCATGTGCATTCTAATATATAATTCTAGTTTATATTTTTTGTTTCCGTCTAATCTGATCCTTCCTATATTATTAGCCGTCGTACATATTTTGACTGTTTGTTTCTCAACCAATCCATCGTTAGTGACTTGGCACATGGAATCCAGTCCAGAGAACGAGTAAACACAAGTTTGCAGTTTTGTTCATACTCAAGTTTTAGTGATATTGGCAAAATAGTGGTAAAATTGGCGTGTCATTTATTGCGGCACATATGTGAATTTTATGAACCGATGAAATGCAGACATATGTTAAAATGGTCGATTATTCAACTACACTTTGTAGTACAACCATAAAAACGAGAGAAAAAAAACATTGCATGATTTGAATTTTGCATGTTTTTCAGAATCTTCTCATCAATGGTTTGTATGGATTGTTCATTCATTATTATTGTAGTAGCACCGCCAACTTTTACTTTGAGTCGATATGTATTTTCATGTTATTTCCTGTTTTAATTTTCACCTTCATATATACCTGAAACCCAGACTTCCAAGGTTCCAAGAAAACACAAGATGAAAAAGAAGGAAGCAGATATGCATATTACCCAACTAGAATTTAATCAGTAAACTTTTCATTCAATAATTTTCTTTTCTAGCTCTTTTTGGGACATACATACAACCTACATGCTATTATTAATACACTTTTCCTGCTAGTTTAATTTTTGTTCCTTCAAATCATCAATGCAATCATGTAATCATCATCACCACATCATCATCACACAAGTAGCCTAAAGGGAAATCGATGCTTCCTTTTTTTCGTTTGGCTCGAAAAAGGAATGCCATGTAAGGAGGTACACGCGTGGAATTGCAATTCCCGGAATATTGAAACAAGTCATTCATTTATATGTAATGTACTTATATATCCTGTTCTTGTGCGTTTTATGGCTAAACTATTTAAAAGCATATAAAGAATATTGCCACCATTTTATTCCCAATAAGTCTATTAATAAAAACAATTTGACATTTATTGCGTTTCATATAAATCCGCACCAGCACCTTTCACCATAATATAATTTTTGTATTCCAAAATTCCGTACGAAAAATGAGGAAAACACTTGGATAAAAGAAAGCATGTTGTTATATGCACATGAAATTCATAGTCTACTACTAGCCATATATATTATTATGTCGAGTAAGCAGTAATATTAACACAAAACGCTGTGAAAAAAGGGTGACAGCAGAAAGGAAAGCAAGAACAATCATGTAGTAGCCATCATCATCATCATCATCAACGGCATAGTCAATAGCGTAATAATATTCTTCCCTTTTCCTTTTGTACAAAAAAAAATGTGCTATGTTGTTGGCTTGCTTGATGGTGAGTAACTTTGCACTTACACACACATATGATATGTTATTTAGGATTGTTCTTGGGAAAAGTTGGAAAGGGGTACCCTCTGTTCAGCTTTCAGTTTGTTTGGAACGGGGAAAAAATCAATAACTTCCATATGACTGAGGCTGTGATGAAAAAAAATATTTTTTTTACTCCTTTCTTTTCTTCCCTATTTAGTAGCATAGGAGCATGCATGCGAGCAGCGTATAATAGTAACACAAATAATATTTACTTGTTCGGTCATAGAACCTCTCTCTTTTTCCCAACAACAGTCACTAGACCAGAGAATTCCACTTTAATAAACCTTTCTTTCTTGAGTAGAGAACACACATACTTTTGCACAACAAACTTTTTGCGTAAAAATTCCCAGTTTCGTTCTGCTCTCCAGTGCAGAAAGGACAAAAAAACGGAGCATCACACCACCACCTCACAAAGTGGGTATCTTAATGTACATGTGTTTTTTTTGGTATGTGTGAGTGTGTTCGAGTAAGTTGAGGAGAAAAATGAATAATATGGAAAGTAGTTTCCTGTTTGTCAACTTCGCAATTTCCGAAATAGCTAAGAGCTATATAGCGTCTGAAAAGAAGGCACTGATAATATTGTATACGTGTGCAAAATTATGCCTATATAACTGTCCGAATCATAAGTTTTAAGAATGTTTAAAGTAGTCTTTTTCATTATTGAATTTTTTTTTGTACCACATTATATTAAAGTGAAATCTCAGAAAAAGGAATTTAACAGAACATTTCACTTTGCAACTCAAATTCTTAGTGTATAAATTTCGTGTCCCGATTGAGTTGCGTTACTTGTTTGGTGCGAAATGGACGTGTTCTAATCTGCTCCAGATTACAACATTACAACCTGTGTTGTTGTTTTATTTTGTAGTGATACAAATTTTCACATAAGACTGTAATGTTATTGTAGCTTATTATTACGTGTGTACCATCCGAAGGAAAACCAAGATAATTTTTATTGGTGTTTGAAGACAAAATTTTTAATTTCCTAGTAACAATAACTCTTTTATTATTAACGCAATGTGTGCCTGTTCCTGTCGTGATTTCTTGCTAAATCAACATAATAAATTGCTTTTTGAATCGTTCACAAGTTTATCAGTAAAAACTGGATGGTGAGAACTTGATTTTTGTTTGAATTTGAATGCAAACTTTGGAGATGCTACTTATCACTCGTCATGTAAGCAAAAATTCCTGGTTGTCTTCAGTATACCCGCCATGGTAAGATTAGAACTGAAAATTTTCTCATTGAGACCAACTTCTCACAACGTGAAACCAACAACTCTTAGTTAAAGTATATTTATATAGTAAATATGTTGCAATTATTGTTAGCTTGTGAGAAGCAACAATGTCTCTTGCTATGAAATATTTATTTATGTGAATTGGAGAAATAAATCTCCAAAGTTTGTATTCACAATTCACAACATTCACATTCTGACATTACCTTAACAACGCATCAACACTAAAATCAATATACATAACATCATTTTTTTGCCGTTTGCAATTTCAATAAATTCCAGTTTCCATACGATTATAAAATGAAAATTATTACAATTATTCAATAATAATTATTATTTAAAAACGTTAAAATTTTAACAGTAATTAAAAAAAAGAAGGAACTGTTTATTGCTTTAAGGGGTTTATCATCTCTTGAGCTTTAACGTTGAATCATGTTATTAAAAGAGGAGGGTGCAAAAAGTATAGTCTACATAAAAGGTATGCAGTATGCACTTACTTGAATTTGAATATTCGCTTTTATATTAAGACATGGCCATGCGTGCATTGTGTATAAACCGGAAACAGTGTGTTGTCTGTGCATACAGATTTAATCTTTTAATGAGGGTCATACTATTCACTATGCAAAGCTCATTATGTGAGGATCTAAAAGAACTGACCACAATTTCTCAAAGGATTTTGTGCTTGTTGTTTCCCACAGTTGTTGTTGTTGTTACACATGTAACCTAGCTTGCCTTCTCCAGTCATACAACAATATAACTTCAACAGTTTCGCAGAAAAACGGATGTAGTCACTAACCTTACCTCTAGTTGGCAAGTTGCAATCAATATTAGTCAAAGAAACCTATCCACCACGAACAAGAACCAGAGGACATGCATTGTTATCCTTATTTTAATTGTAAATGAATTTTGATAAAACACGGAACGGGCAAAGTATCACGTTCTCCTACTTGTATTCCACAAAGATATGCTTGCTCAATGCTCAATGCTCAACACACAATCGATGTAAAATCTTGAAAATGTCACGTCAGTTTTGAAACACTTGAATGATGAACAATGGGTTTGTTTTAAAAATACATTCAGCATTCTTAAAAAAGATTATGTATGCTCCCAGGATGATGGGAGTTTAATAAGTTTTGTCTATATTTTCATACAATTAATTAAAGTAAAGCAGCCAGAAGCACCCACATCACGCACCTGTTTGCATCCATCATTCTACCTAAAATATAATATGCACACGTCTTCTAAACAAACTGATGTGTCACATGCAAATCACAGCATGTAGGTATACTCAATATCCATATATGTACCTCGTCTTCAATTTACACGCGTTTTGCGTGCATGCACCATATCATTCACATCATCATTATATTCATCGTTTGCAAAAATCGTCGTCGGTCACTCGTGCACTACTACTTGTAGTAGTTGGGGATTCTTTAAATTTATGACAATTTAGGAAGCTCTTCTTTTATTACTACTCGTAAACTTCAAACTCATAAAAATTGTGCTTGCATATTCTTTTATATACATACCTATTTTGTTTAGTGCACACGCAAGCATGATTATAGTGTGGCATAATATACCTACGCACTTTTGGAATACAATTTGATGACTTTGACTTTAGTTTCAGACGATGATATGATGTCCTTGGATCTTCATTTTAATCGCAAACACACTTGAAAATATCATGTAGGTATGTATACAGATATTCTGTATATACCACCACAGCGAGATTTGCACTGCTCGTGTGCGTGCTCTGTAAACTGTAATTAGTCTCACAGATATTTCATTGTCTTTGGTCTGCACAATCTGCCTGCAACTGCAACCATCTACCACAATTGACATTCCATACATTCCCACTTGTATAAAATTGTGCATGTTGTAGTATTCTTTAGAATTTTAACCACCAAATATATACATTGTTGTGCCTCTATAATAATAATGCATGCATGTTTTAATGTTTAATTCCCAAGTATAGCATATACCTACCTAGTTTGGTAACATTGAAGGAAAAATTAAAATAATTGCTTGTATCAATAATGTGCTCATATTGATTTTCATCTGTGTTGGATTCGAATACAACCATAACTCACATTCATTAATCATTAAGTAACAACGACGCTTGCTGGAAAATGTGCAGCGATAAACGAATGAACGTACTTATAGTACCTACCTATTCTATTGAGTTGTTCCACTACTACTGCGATATGAGCGTTAATTTATACATGATGCCGATCTTTGCCTTATGCAGTCGTAATCTATTTTGCTTTGCATTCCACCCTGCCCTGAAATGTTGCCTACCTTATACACAAACAAATTACAAGCTGAGCATCAAAATGCAATTTCCTTGCTATATCTGTGAACGAAGACAAACTATATAGGAAATGAAGTTTTCCATGAAACCATAATATAATCAAGGCGCATAGGCTAAATGGCATTGCCAATCTCAAAACCGCAGCAGTCCATCTAAAAAGTAATATAAAATCAACTTGCACTTGCAGACTTATGAGACAGGAAGGCACACAACATCCGCGTTCCCTTGAATTTGTAGATTTTGCATAAAAGTGTACAAGACAACTCTTTATAATGTCATGTATCACAGTTAGTGCAGACAAATGTCTGTATATTTATGACATTTGATGGAAAAAGGATGTCCGCGAGTGTATTTAGTTCATAAATATATTTTGCAGATGTGTGTTTCGTGTAAGATATGCCAACAATATTATTGCATGGCTTTATAGAAAAATAATAACAGGTACAAAACATGGTATAAAATAGCTAAATTATATGAGAGTTATGAAATAGATAGTTCCTCCCTATCTAACAATCTATGGAATAACATGTTCTAGTAATACATAAAATAACATGTAGTAGAAAACTGGAAACAACTTCTCATGCAGATATATATTTATGTGTTATTAAATTCACAACTACACAACAACTGAAGAAATAATGCTACTCTGTATTCCTTTTATCTATGTAGATCCTACCAATGATGATAATAATAATGCCAGACTCTCAGATTTTCATCCTAATGAATCCAGTTTGAGTTTGACTGTCAGTCTTGAAATGTGTGACGATGATCAGCACTTTTGTTGCAGCAAAATCTTCGTACTACTACTACTACCACTGGGCTCCTCAAGTTGGACATGAACGCTCTGCTGGACAACCAGATTTGGTGAGCGTATAGTAGCGAGGAGTGACGAATCTTTCTCTTCTAGCTGCACGAGACATATTATTTAACTCTCTGCAAAATTCTTTGTTATTTAACAACGACAAGTGAAACTGGAGAATATACATTATATATACAATAGCTAAACAAATAATAATAATCAACGGACAGTGTAATGGGGGGACAAACACAAGTTGGCAGTTGGCAGTTGGCAGTAGTGATGAGACTTTTACTTTAAATGTTATTCAGCAAAAATTACTTTTTTTGTATGCAAAGTTGCTGGTCACCATAAAGAGATTTCATGGTGTGCACATGAAATCAGTGTGTGATCCAGTTGAGTATGTCAGTTTTGCTGATTCATTCGTTAAATAAGCAGTTGGTAATGTGTTGTGGTGATTATCTATCCATTCATCAACTATTATGCATCTCTGTTGTTCCTATCCATTTATGAAATTTTTTATCATCTCGCCGCACTTTGGAATGACATTATTGTGAAGTAGGTTTTGTTCCAATAGTACAAGACTTATGTGTTACATTGAATAATAGTGGCTGAAAACCCTGCAATATTTTGCATGGATCGCTGTTGGTGTAATAACATATATGAAATGGAGCAATTTTAATTTTATTCTTTGTTAGCCTGTTAAAAACTGTTATTAGTGAAGCTGGTTCACTGCACAGGCAGGAGAGAGGAGAAAATTTGAATATATGCTTGTTATGCATATTATTGTTATTAAGATGGAAAGTGAGGCTAAAACGATATGACATTGGAAAAAATTAATAGTGTAGTTCAAGTGCATAGCATAGGACACGATAGCCTGCAGGACAGCTTTATTTTTGTAATTGAAAAATAATACATTTTCCAAATATATATTTTTTATTTTTGTGAAATTCTCAGTCTTTCTCAGACTAAAATCCAGCCTATTCATCGAATCCGGGGAGAATCCTGCTTGTAAATGACGGGAAAAAATCCGTCATAAATTAAAATTTTTACATGGAATAAAAAAAGTCAAGTTTTTATCTCCTGTGCTATTTCTGTGATAAAAAATATATAACTAAGATCTCCATCAATGATGATGATTGGAAAAAAGGCTGCGGTGTCTGTGGCAGTGGTGTTTATAGCCATCTATCTAAGAAAATATGGGATTCCTGGGAAGAAATTAGCTCCTATTGTTTCCACGACTTATGGAAAAATTGAAGGAGTTGTGTCAACCTCAAGAGATGGAAGAGAGTACTACAGTTATATGGGGATCCCTTATGCAAAGCCACCCACAGGAGAATTGAGGTTTGAGGTATGTGTACTTAATTATCATTATCCGCAATAATAAGAGCTTTCATTTGACAAGTTGACAAGTCAATGCTAATGCAAAGTAAAGGCCATATATATTATTAGTGTATTATATAAAATTACATGAAAAATATTATGAACACAGCCCCCAGAACCAGTGGAAAAATGGGATGGTATACATGATGCTACCGAGTATGGTCCACAGTGCATTCAGCTTGATCTCCTCGCTAACCGATTCATTGGCGAAGAATCTTGTCTCTTTATTAATCTCTTTATTCCTGCAAAGGTTCCCCTTTAGTCTCTTTATTTCTCTTTAACTGATAAACTTACATAAATATACTGTTGGAATTTTAGAATATGTGAGTGTTCATGTATGAAATACCTTTTATGTAATAGCGAGATTCTCAAAAGGATTCCTCTGCTTTGCTTCCTGTGATGTTCTTCATTCATGGTGGATTGTTCATTTTTGGATCAGGGGACTTGTATCGTCCAGATTACTTTATGGATCAAGACGTGGTTTTTGTTACCGTCAATTACCGCCTGGCCTCTTTTGGTAAATTCTCATTTATAAAATTTGATGTGCGTTTGATGTATTTTGAATGCATGAAATGGAATTTATTGTATACTGGAATGAATTTCAAAGGTTTCATGAATACCGGGGATGGAATTCTTCGCGGAAACCAGGTTAAATTAATAATTTTAAATATGTATATTTTTTTCTTTATTTACGAAATATAATACTTAATGTACATGCATTTAATATTTTAGGGACTAAAAGACCAGTCACTCGCATTAAAATTTGTCCGGGAAAATATACGTCACTTTGGAGGTATCATTGAATCATTTACATTGATAAATAGCTTAATTTGATTTTAAGGATGTTTTTTTTAAATAATGATTTTTCTAATTCAGGGGATCCTGAAAAGCTGACAATTTTTGGAGAAAGGTTTGGATAATGTATTTTTTAATTTATTGTTTTTAAAAATCTGTTTCTGTATTTTTTTTCTTTTCAAATAATCAAATTTTGTAGTGCTGGAGCAGCTTCAGTTCACTTCCATATTCTTTCACCGATGAGCAAAGGTTGAAAAATTACACTACTTTTAAACATACGACAATATTATGGACAATCTTATTATTTGTTAAAGAAAGATTCTCATAAAAATCTCTATTTGTGTTTAAAGGACTATTCAGTAAAGCAATCAGTCAAAGTGGTTTAGCTGTAAATCCATGGGCGCTAACAAACGACCCAGTATCTCAGTCCAAGAAATTCGCTTCTAATCTTGGTTGTGGTTCGAATAATGTTAAGGAAATGGTGGCGTGTATGAAGAATTTGACAGCATTAGAGGTTGTAATGGGCCACCAAGTCGTTTCCGATCCTTTGAGACAGCTAATTGATGTCTTTGTTCCGACCGTTGAGCTCAACATTCCAGACGGGAAAACATTCCTATCTGAGCATCCCATGGAGGTGTTGAAGAAGGGAGCAATTAATAGAGTCCCATCAATTATTGGGTTTAATGCAGACGAAGGGCTCCTTAACTCGGCAGGTTAGTGTCTATAAAAGAGATATAACTTTTTTATTTATTTACAAGCAACTGAAATGAAGTATGAAATGAGGTATGAAATGAAATTATGTGGTTTAGTGATTGCAAGGAACGAGACATTAATAGAAAGCTTACGTCAGCACATGGACAAGTTCTTGCCCCGTCTTCTCTACCTTGAAGATAATACAAACTCCACAGTGCTAAATCGTTTGAGGGACTACTACTATCTTTCAGATGCTAAAGGGGAGTCCCTTGAAGATTTCAAAAATTTCACGAGCATGTTCACAGATCGCTTTTGGATTGTGGATCTCTACAAAGCCGTTACCTACCACACCAATCTCGCCCCCGTATATCTTTACTATTACACCTACCAAACAGAGTTCACATTGGCAGATTTCGTACTCGCTTTGAAAGGAGAGCGTCATCCGCTCTTGGAAATTATGGGAATGACTATCAAAAACCTTGTGAAAAAGTATATTTTGTGGGAAAACCAACCCAATTTTGGTAAGGTAGCAATTAAAAAAAGAAAAAAAGGTTTTCCGTTTATTTTACCATTTTAATACCTGAAATTAATTACTTTTTTAAATTTTTCTTGAACACATATAGGAATTTGCCACTCTGATGAGGTATGTAATTGCTAAATTTTGTTTTCTTTTTAAAGATATAAATGATAAAAGTGAAATAACTTGAAACAAGTTTTTATTTTTACTTATAATCAATGATTTCCCATTCTTTTTTCTAGTTGAGTCTTCAATTTTACATGCCTCTCTTGGCCAAGGTTTCCTCATCCCACAGAGATTACGAAATGTCCAGAGAGATAGTTAGGCTTTGGGTACAATTTGCTAAAGCTGACATTGACAGCAACAATAATGTTAGAACAGAGCTAGAATTTCTGGGTGAGGCTTGGCCACCTCAGGATCCATCGCAGCCACTGGAATACTTCCAAATAGATGTAAAACCGCAGTTAATTTCACAGCCGTATATGGACCGACTCCAATTTTGGAACTCCTTGGGTGTAGCTAAACATTAAGCCTGAATAAATAATAATGATTATTGTTATTTAAAAATTCGACTACACATATACTAGTATACTGATAGCGCAGCGTTAATAATAATAATAATAAGTTTTAAAATTAAACGCATATGATAAAAAGTACAATACAAAAGCAAAAAAAATACGAAATGTAAATATTTATAAACCAAAACACATTGCCTGGAGCACACCATATATGTATATAAATGATAGTATTATTTCTATAAACTACAGACTTTTATTATTTAAGTAATACTTCATGTTTTAACAGACATTTGACAATTTTCTACGATGAGTTTTGAGTGATATAAAATAGCAATATTTACCGGGAGACAAATCACGCAGACGCGATAAGCTAAAAAAAATTCCTCGTATTACATAAGTAGCAGTTTCCACTTTGAAATCCAACCAAAAGCTGAGCAAAAAAAGTTGACAAAAAACAAAAACAAATTTCTTGTTTTTATCGACGATATATATATAATTCAAAATTTTACCATGTGGCGCACTCTGGAGAACTCTGCAATCCTTTAAAATGACATCTACACGAAGGAACGGATTTGAAGGAGACAAAAAAAAAGTTGAAATTTTTACAAATGTTTCTCACTTTTACACATTTTTACAAAGATGCGCCATGTTAATTGTCCAGTTGACTGGAAATTATAACGAAAAAAATATTTGTATAAAATAATTTTAGTTGTGTTGTTGTGAAAAGGTTGTGGTTAGTTTTTTTTAATGCGAAATGCGACATACGTTGGAAAACTGTAAACATGAAGCTGGTTCTCCTTAAAACTATATAATCTTGATAAGCAAAAAAAATGTAAAGCCTGGTGCGTCACAAAAATACTGCGACAGTGCCAGAGTTAAAGTATTTGAACAAAATTGTATTTACGCGACGGGTTAAGATTTTTCAAAAAAAAAACAAAAAAACTTTCGATATGATCGACCATTGTATTTTATTGTAAAATTAGTATATATTTTTTAAATTTTGACATTCACACTATCCACTTGTATTTGTACAATGTGAATTGTACAACCTTTGAACAACCACTACGTATATGCCTGCTCAAATTTAATTTAAGCAAAAAAACCAAACTTGTTTACTATACTTCGTAATAATTTTATTTGCCAAGTCTGTGATGTTTATTAAATTGGATTACCTATATGCACACCTTTGTATTATTAAATTACATTGTCTCAGATGTAAAGAGAAATATTAACTATCTTTTATAATAAAAATGAAAATTCCTGATATTATCGTTTTCTTCGAAAAATACACGTATAATGTTTATATAGTTTGGGATGAATGAGCTAAGAAAGAGGTTTAAAAATTGAGACATGGAAAAGGAAAGATATTGAAGCGTTGTTATATGATGTTATTATAGATTACGTTTTACAAAAAGATACACACAAATAAAATATAAATTATTGTTCTGAAACGCTGGAAAAGTAGGTAACTTAAAAATAAATGCTATTTATTCTTTTTCATTTATGTAGATAATTGGTTCATGTGAAAAACCACATTCATTGAATAGGTAATTTGCCAAATTGTTATGGTTATATACATATGCATCATATTTACATTTCATTTTGTAAAAACAATAGTCTGACTGACAGCTTGATGGTTGCAAGTTATTATTATTAACAAGTTTATGATGTGAAAACTTGTAAAGTTTAAATGATAACTAGGTACGTTTTAGGGTAAGATAAAAATATGATTCCTAATTTTAATCATGGGAAATTTTGCGCTTTAGTTATTTGCTATTCTTGACTTTGACTATTATCATTATCATGGTCGTTATCAGTACAAATAATAGTTGGCGTTGGCATGTTGGCAGGCATGTGCTGGTATTTTATAATATCATTCAGTCATGTACTGTAAGTACTGTAACTCGGCGATAATATTCATATTGTGTAGGGTGGGTTGGGTCGATCGACACCAAACGGGGATGATGGAAACGACATTGGTGCCCCTCTGAACTGATCCTCAAGAACACATTTTTCCCATTTGAATTTACACATCACATGCGTTAGATTAGAATGGATGTTTGGTTTTACTCTGTTTCAGCGAGATGTGATTACTCATCGTCTTCCCACAACTTATGTGTACCCACTTGTGGAAATGGGGAGACCAGTTGCATAACAATCTCCCAAAATGAAGATTGTAATTATAAATAAATAATTGTTCATCTACATTTATTTCTTAGTTGCAGCTCAATCCATTCAAGCCACTCCAAGATTTTTTGCTCACTTTGAAGAAAAGTCACATTGTAGTTTTGTTGCACGTTTTTTAGTTGATTTGTTGCAACTTGCAATTGATGAAAATCCCTCGAGGAATTCGAATAACCTGCTCTAACAATACGATGCTATTGATTGACTGAAGTAGCAAACTTACTTAAATGCGATAGCACGTTGGTGGTTACCAAAATTGCAACAATAAATTAACTAGTTCTTGCAAGATGTGGACGTGATCCTGTCGTTTTGAATTACTTTAAAAATGAAACATCAACATGTTTTTGTTTTGTTCTTATATGAAGCTGAAATTATATATATATTGTGCCACTATTCATTTTTAGCAACTTGGAAAATATTGTAATTATGATGGCGACAATTAATGTAGCTTGGCATATTGTAGTTATTTTATTGATTGCTGGAGCCGAAGCAAATAACCCACTTCGGATTACCCCGAAAGTATACGTAAGTCGACCTATAGACGGAGAGGAGAGTACCTGGAACGCTATGAACGGACTTCGTTCATGTGGTGAGCTAAACATTCATTGCAACAGTTTAATTGTATATTATGAGGTACATCTTTTGCATGTGAGTACTTTATTGACTTTAATGGGTGGACGTGGACAACTAATCCAAATTCGTTACGAAACATGTCAGGGCTCTGGAATCTGTCAAATTCCCGGTGATGGCCAGGCTCGTAAAGTAGAAGTTGAGTTTATTCCAAGTGAAGATATTAACAGCTTGGGTATTCGTTTCCTCGTAACTACTGACAGTGAGGTGATCAAAGCGTACGAGAGACCGATTGCGGACAGTTCTGTGCAGGGAGGGGATATATACATTATGCATACGTTGGGAGAAGTTGATGAAAGTTTTAGAGGAAAAACCGTCACACTTCATTACATGGTTTATGGCGTAGAAAATGACGATGTGGAGATATGTGGAGAGGTAGATATGGAAATTATTTAAGTGTGAGTGAGTAACATTTTTTGCCATACCTAAAAAATATTGGAGTTGTCATTGGCATAAATTGATTGTTTCTGTGGAAATGCACACATTCGCACATGTCAGTAAACAAACACCTAAACAAGTAAATACAGCCTTCAAGTAATGCATAATGTTTCCAAAGAAAATGCACTACTGCTTAGGTCATGTACAGTGCATAGTGCAAAGAGCAAAACACGTTATCCCATTTGACCTTTTAAAAATAACATCTAGCCTTATGCACATCAATGAAACTCGCTTACATCACTACTTATTCTTTCATTATTACTTCCAACATACTGTATTTAATACCCAATTCTCCTTTTTTTGCATCGCCGACTCATCATCACGTGCAGCATGTTTTATCGACGACCACTTGGACTCATGACAATGAGTCATATTATGAAATGAAATATTTCCAAATAATTGCATGGATTCTTTCTATTTGCTTGGCTCAAATCCCACCAAAAGTTGCTTACGTATATCATACTATATACACAATTTCTGTATTTTGTAGATTAAAGGAATACCCTAAAATTGTGTAAACAATGAACCATGCGATAAATGCAACTGATGAGTTTACACGTAAACAGGCTATGCTATTTACTTATTATCAAGACACATCTATATTATTGTGCAATGGAATAATTATAGTGCAGTATCAAATATTGAAGAAAAATAAAATCCAAACAATTATAAAGCAATATCACTTTAGCCCCTCAAGTTTAGGTATGCTTGAATATTCTCATGCCAAATGAACCCATTTAACCGGGGTAAACGGGTTTCCCACTCTATTGCTACATAAATGTGATTTCGAAACATATTCACTTTCAAAATAAATACATTTACAGAAAATTCCGTTGTGAAGAATTGGAGATGAAAACCACATTGAGAATCTCAATTTGAGATGTTTTGTAAGATGACTGTTCGGAAATTGGAGACCTAATTCTGATTATCTTAAATTTGTTAACTGTATATGATTCCGAACATTTTACAATTTTGTACTTTGCCTCACGTTTCATAAAACATTTTGAAATATAAAATATTCAGCGGGTTTTCATTTCACTTGTCACAAACAACCACATAAATATGCATATATGTAAAATAGTTGGTTTACAGGAGTCCTTTTTTACAATGTTACGATCGACTTAGTAAAACCCTCAATATTCCGACAGTCATTCTGCACGCCATGGACAGATAAATATAATTGATGCTTTGAATTTTTTTTTTGCATGCAACGCACTTTGTGAAGCTACTATGTAGTAAAACTCAGATAGTCAATTGCATAAAAAACCTTTTTTTTTACTACGGATGATTAATGCGTTTAAAACCCCACTACCTTCATATTATCTGGGTACATACTCTGTACTACATAGGCACATATATATTTCATGCGCATACCACATCCATTACATGTTACTCTAGTACCCAAACACAGTATTTTAAATGGAAATGAAACCTTGAATACCACTTCACTTGTTGTACTTGGGCAGTGGAGCAGAAGAGGTTTTGCTGGAGAATCCAGGTCCAGCAGTAATAATATGACCAAACATTTCAGCTGATATCAGGCCGACAGAGACAGTATCTTACCATATCTCTCTTGCCCAACATTTTTCAAGTTCATTGTTTTTGTCAGACACACAGTACATGTGGCACTTTGACAGTTTTAATGTCCGCCCTAAGAATCTATTGGGAGGACCTGTGATTTGTTTCAGGAGGGAGTAGTGAGGGAAAGTGTCACAATCTACAGCTATTAAGTTAAAATTCAATTTAAGAAGAATGGGAATTGGAGGGTATGTAGGTCGAAAGACCGGCGTTGCTGCCGTTGTCGTACTTTTAGCCATCACAGTGAACAAATACCAAAGCTCAAAAACTCTTAGCCCAATTGTGGAAATCAGCACGGGAAAGCTTCAGGGTATTGAGTCGTATACGAGAGGTGGAAAAAAGATATATGAGTATTTGCGCATTCCATTTGCCAAACAACCTGTTGGAGATTTAAGATTTGAGGTAATAATGTACTTTTGTGCAATGGTAATAATGTTAAAGGGTATGAAAAAATGCAAGGCAAGCTTTATTTTGGCAATATTTTCATGGTCACGTTTTATATTTCAGCCTCCGCAACCAGCAGAGCCATGGACGGGAGTTCTCGACGCTACTGCAGTAGGACCACAATGTATTCAAATTAACTTCCTGAACGCAAAAGTTGATGGCTCTGAAGAATGTACATGACTTTTTTCCAAAATACTAAATAAACAAAATACAAAAATGTATTTTAAATACATATTTTGAAATACCTGTACTTTAAATATGTATTTTGCCCACAGGCCTGAACCTTAATGTGTATGCGCCAGCTTCCAGAAAGGGGTTACTTCCGGTCATGGTTCGTTCTGAAGAAACAATACAATACACACAAATGTTTTTGCACAATATCATGTTTGTCTTGAAAATAAATACACGCATTGTTCGTTCGATTAAACACAACAGGTTTGGATTCATGGTGGAGCCTTTGTTTTCGGCACCGCAAATCGATACTACCCAGGGTATTTGCTTGATCAAGATGTTATTTTAGTGACGACTAATTACAGGTCTACACTTAATCTATATTCACAAAATATTTTACATTTTGTTTATCAACTTTTTCCACACGTGCAAAATTAATATTATTGAAATATAAAATAGATTGGCAGCAATGGGATTTTTAAGCACTGGGGATGGCGTTCTCAGGGGAAATCAAGGCTTAAAAGGGATTACGGAAAATAAATGGGGATGCCAATTTACCGGCGGCGAAAATATGGCAGGCGAAAAATGGCAAGCCTTTTAGATGGCAGGCACACCTGCCATAAAGTGGGGTTTCCATTTCAAATGCTTGCCTATTAAAAAGCTTGTCATTTCTCGCCTGCCAATTTTTTTTCGCCGCCCATAAATTGGCTTGAATAAATTAATAATAAATTGTTTTCCGACTCCCGCTTAAAAGATCAGCGCATGGCTCTAAAGGTAAAGAAATTGTTTGTTCTTTTGCACAATAGTTATTAATGCCATGATTTCCTTTGGCACTGTATAAATCAATGACAATTGTTGTGACGTTTATAATTAACTAGTGGGTACAAGAAAACATTCATTTTTTTGGTGGGAACGCCAAAGAAGTCACATTATTCGGCGAGTCTGCCGGCTCAGCAAGTGTTGGCTTCCACTTGGTCTCTACATCATCCAAAGGTTCGAAAAGTTTTAAAAAAATCGTTCTTGTTAATCTACGATACTTAAATGTCCACAAGTAAAATTTGACCGTATACATTATCGCCTTCTAACCAATTAGAACTCTTTTCAAGAGCAATGATGCAAAGTGGAAGTCCCCTGGGAAATTGGGCTATCAATAGGGAACCTGCAAAACAGGCTAAACGCTTTGCAGCTAAATTTAATTGCTCGGATATGGACACTGAAGAAATGGCAGCGTGCTTGAAAAAGGTGGACGCAAATGCTCTAGTGGAAGCACATAAAGAAATACTGGTAAGGAAGGAAACACTGGTTAATTTGTTGGACATTTGTTATTTTTTTAGCATGCACGTGAACAATTATCCCGTGGCAGATTAACTACAGTAATTCTTAATATAATTTTTATATGTAGCTTCCTTTGAGGGATAAAATTACACTTTTTATCCCTACAATTGAGACGGTCCATGACAAAAATACATTCCTTATGGAAGAACCTTTAGAATCATTAATGTCAGGACGAGTCATCAAGGTTCCTATTGTCGTGGGTTTTAATGAGGAAGAAGGATTACTTTCATCATCAAGTAATCTTTTCATTTTATTATTAACATAAAATAAAGTTTCCAATGATTACAACTACATTTGACAAAAAAAAACATTTACATTTTAAAACTATTCAAAATTTTCAGTCATAACTGCTAATCAGACAAAGTTAAGACAAGCCAATGATGAATGGTTCTTCTTTGCTCCACGTATACTGGGCTATGACGCTGAGAACCGGGAGGCCTCAAAGAAAATTCGACAGTACTACTTTCCAGACATAAAAGATATTGCTTCAATAGACTATATTTCTGGCTACACCAATTTGTTCAGTGATCGTCAATTTTTTGTCCCTGGGCATCGTTTTGTAAAACAATACATTAAATATGCTCCAGTAAGAATGTACTTGTATTCATACTCAGCCGAGTTTAGTCTAGGTGATATTTTGGCAGCTACTCAAAACGAAAGAGTTCCAGCTTTAGTAAGCGTGTTTTGGGATATTGTAAAACGCTGGGTGTCAAGGAAGATCTTGCGACATGAAATTCCACATCTGGGCATCTGTCACGGTATGCTTCACACACAAACTCTGATTTTAATTCATATTATAATTAAATGTAACTGTAATAACATGACTTGTATAGGTGATGAACTGCAGCTTTTGTTTAATTGGCCATTGAGTGCATACATTACCGAAGATCATAGAGACCATGTAATGTCTGAAAAAATGGTCAAGTTATGGGGAGATTTCGCTAAAAGCAGGTAAATACCGTACACGTACATAATCATGTCAAATAAATTACTGTGCAGCCAGTTATAAATTTTAATGAATTTACAAAAAAAAAACCTTTTTATTTTGTAGGGATACTTTAAGTGTGGACAATGTCGAGTGGCCAGTTTTAAAAGCCACACCGTCGGAACCCCTACAATATCTCAATATAAACACAAAGTCTAAAGTTATTAATGAGCCTTTCACTAATCGCATTGAATTTTGGGATAGGCTTGGACTAGTGATAATACTTTAGTTTTTAGTTATTAAAAGATTTGTCCAGTAATTATGTAGCCACCCCATGCATTTAAAACGTTGTCTTGTTTGTTACCCTGATCGAATAAATAAAACTGTGATTATAAATTTAAATCAAACTCAATAACCATCTACCGTCCTTGAACCAAAGTGAATTTTTTATTTTTTTATTTTGGATCATCAAGTAAATCATTATTACAAATGAGCATGACCATCCGCAACACACACGGTACTCAATTTTTCTGTTATTACACTCTTTTTGGCTCGTGTATGTATTTTTTTGATCCACGTACGACGTAACACTGCTTACTAGTGGAACACCTATGCTGTACAGGCAAAATTTATCATCAAAACCTGAAAAAAACCCAGCGAGTCAAATAACAATACATACACACCCCGTCGTATGACGTTAGTATTTTCCTGCACAATGATTATGTCGCCTGTGTACGCTCAGAAAACTGGAAGTCCTTGGACCTTTTCTTTTGTTATCTTCTGCCAACAACTCTTTACTTAAAAACAAAAAAAAATGGATGAAAATGCACCACAGTCGTGAAAAAACTTACATGTTTACGTCAATAATAATTTAATTTTGATTCCCAGTTGTAACTCCAAAGTGGTACACATGTAAGTCTGCTTGAAATAAAACAAAAGTAATACCTAATAATTTTTGCATTGCATTTATGATTTTCTGAATACCTATACGAATCTTGGACGAAATTGCTGTAAGTATACCTTGTGTGATTTATCAGCCAAGAAATTACCCTTGCAAGATTTGGACATGGTTTTCAGTCAACCGTTGATCATGATGACGCAAAACTATTATCAACAGATAACTTCAATTTTAAATCCTTTACAATTCCCTAAATCAAAGTTTAAAATAAGCAAAATGTATGAAAAATCCTACAGAGGAAAATAGCGTTAGGATATTCCAACGTTACTTAGGATACACTTTTCTGCCATTTTTATACATTTGTATGCAGCGGTGCATTAAATATCTGTGCACTATGGCCATATTCTCATAACATAAGTACTCAGTATTTACAATCTACAATGTTGCATTCCACACATAAAGGGGCGTTGTAGCGTGATAGCAATTATGAAAGATACACAATTTCAATTTTTCTTCAAAATTTTTGTTACAAATAAATGACAAATATTACAATGCATATAACATTAGGCACCTTAAAATAGAACAGCAAGTATTATTTTTCGTCAGTTTGTATTATATTTGTAATTACAATTTTGTTCAATCTCCAAAATCTAATTCACCTCTGATCTCTCACTGAGCATTTTATGTATTTTTTTGCTAACCTATTCTTTGTGTCACGTTTGCTTACTTACCACAAGATCTCTTTTATCCCATTATAACAAAGAACGATGGTCTCCTATCTGCTAATTTTTTTCATGCTTATTTGTGTTGCTATCCCAACACTCCAAAGTCTATAAACAAAGACAATTGCAAAAAAAACTAAATTTACCTTTTGACAATAATATTATTACCTGACCATTTGTATTATTATTATTGCATATAGCAAAAAAAAGAGAACCGGTTTAACTGCTGCTACCACATCAAACCAAACCACTACCGTATCATATATTTATATTTTCTATATAACTTATCATCAAACAGCATATTATATTATGAAGTGAGGACCAATGCATTCAGAAAGCGACAGTTTCAAAATATAACATAAATACACTAAAGAAATATACAAAAGTATTTTTTCTATATATTTTTATACATATGTATATTATATTATTATTATATGATACTTTTTGAGTAATATTTATAAAAAAAATAGTCAAGACACCAGAGTACTCATTCATCAACAACATACACACTTTGTTGAAAATCGTATATATTCACTGGCTTAACAACATACTGGTTTACCTACTAGCTCATTTGACATACGTCATAGTCATCATCATCACCGTTTGCAGTAATCACGTTGCGTTGCTGCTGCGATAACATTATTAACACAGGGCATTGAGTAGAATAACTTGAATGTACGGCAATAGGTTGATTTTGCACGTCCATGTGCTTTGTTTGTTAAGATCTCATTGTTAAACTCTCTACACAGTCGTTAGTTCCCTTTTTCATTTCAAAGAAAATGACGTGATGACGATAAGTAGAAGACGAGATAAAACTCATGAAATAATAATATATACATCCACTACTACTACTGCGCTTAGACAAATCTTGTTTTTGCATACATACTTGTTTTACAGTAATATTATATGAAGAAGATGGTGATGATGATGATCAAATTATTTTTTTCATCTTTCAATCCATCGAAACAATATTCTTACAAAAAAAAATTTGTTAGTGGATAGCTTGATTCTATGATTCTGATTCTATCGAGAAGACAGTTATACTACAAATGAAATTTTGTCTTCTGTCCTCACCATGTTGTTGTGCATAATATTGAATGCATGTAAAATGAATGTGGGTGAGTGGAAATTTTTTATGTGCTTCGTTACATTATGATATGCGAATTATACAGAAATTTACACGTACAAAATGCGGCTGTGAACTGCAATGGGCAAACATAGAAATCAGCAGAAAACGTCGTTTGCGGTTTTAATCCTCTATAACAATAATTCGTCAGTCATCATCAAGATCATATAAGAAACACTTATCTTCCTTCATGCCTTAATAATAATTGTAAAAAATTGTAATTTGAAGCTAGTTTGTTTAGTTGTTAGTTAGCATTACATATACATGTAGTATGCATGAAATATGGATGGGATTTTTTTTTAAATGTGTCCATTTTGACATGCAATCTCTCTTTTTCACGCACTTAGCAGACTCACTTTATACATTACAATGTCTGACTGCATTTGTTTTGACTAAATATTTTGTGTTGTTGTTATGACTGCTGCGATATCCTAAAAAAAATCATCATCACTATAATTTGAACCCCTTTTTACTTTCGCAAAGCGGTTCCTCTGTCGATGCACTTATACATTCATACAAAAGTGTAAAAGAACATCATAAAATCTTCAGGATCATTTGACGTTGCATCTTGTTTTTTATAGGAACATGTAAAATCTAAATTTTGGAATGGAGTTTAAATAATTACAGTGAGAACTGAAAACACACTCTTCATTTTGACATAATGTTATTGGCTGGTTATGGCAATGTCTTGTGTTCACTTCATTAGTGCTGTTTAATGGATGTAATGGCAGCAAACGTTCCTGATTGTCATCTCATCCTCATTATTCACAGATCGTTCTTAATTTCGAACAACATGGTATCAGTGAGGTGGTTTGTGTTGTTGTGAGTGTGATTGTGTATGTACCGTGGGATACAAACAAAAAACAGCAAAAAAAGAGCAAGTTTATTTTCTTCACTACTTCGTGATACAATGTTCCACTGAACTGTTGAAGCAAATTAGGTTGATCATTGTTGTCTGTGTAGCTTGCATGAGGACAACGCTAACACATGCGTACCGCGTGCTGTAGTAGTATAATGAATAGGCTATACTACTTGTAATTTGCGTTGAAGCAATAATTTGTAGCTCATCCTTTAGCATCATCATGATGACTCAAAGTTTACAATGGAATTTGTCAAAACTTTCAAAAATCCTTCAAACCGACTTTTTCACAGGAATATTAATATTATTTGTGGCATATTCATATATAAATCATTTGAAAGGGGCGGATAGGCCTGTTGTTCAAACCAACAATGGGAAGGTGAAAGGAATAGTGTCCTTTTCGAGGGACTACCAGAAATATACGGCGTATTATGGTATACCGTATGCAAAACCACCTGTTGGGGATCTCAGATTTGAAGTAAGCAATTTAGTATTGAATTTTTAGTTTGGCCATGTTTTCTTAAGTTTACTTTTAGTTTTACATAATATTGTGTTGAAAATGTAGCCTCCACAGCCAGTGGAGAACTGGGAGGGAATTTATGATGCGGGCTACTACCGGTCCCAGTGTATTTCTTTGGAGCTTTTGTTTGTTGGAGGTATAATATATTTATATTATATGATTTTAAACTTTTTTTATGTTCGTGACCCTAAAGGAGATATAAATAAATAAATAAATTAATTAAATTAATTAATTAATTACATACATACAGGTGTACTATTTGGAAATGAAGATTGCTTATACCTCCAAATAATAAAGCGGGAGGAAAATTACGTAAAAAAGTCATCTTTATTTCACTTTTCCTATTACAGTAGAATGTAAATCAATGCTAAATTTCATTGTTGTTTTAATGATAGAGAAAGCCAGGTTTAGCATTACCAGTCATGGTTTTTCTACACGGCGGTATGTCCTTTTACTTGCTAAAAATGTCATGAAAATAACTTACAAGTATCAGTTTGTGCAAAATGATTTATAAATATTGCGTGCCTTCACAGGAATGTTCCACTTTGGCTCTGCAGAGGATCACGGAGAAAAATATTTCATGAATGAAGACGTCATTTTCATTACTCTGACGTACCGGCTTGGCGCATTAGGCTTTCTTAGCACAGGGGATGACGTTGTGAGAGGCAATATGGGCTTACGAGATCAATCCCAAGCATTGAAGTGGATTCAGGAAAATATTCATTTTTTTGGAGGGGATCCCAATCAGGGTATGGTAAAAACATGGTGAAAATTACTTGAAATATGTGAAAATTCCCAAGCAGATGAAATCAATCTGATACCAGTACAAAGCTGTTATAAAGACGGTTTTAATCTGCCTATACATGTCTTGAAATATTTGAATAAATTTTTTTTAATCAACTATTTTTAAATTAAATACTAATTTTTGTTTACTTTGTTCTTTTGGATTGTTGAAAAAATGTGTAGTTACTGTATTCGGGGAGTCTGCTGGCGGCTTAGCAGTCGGATTGCACATTTTATCGCCACAATCTAAAGGTAATTTATCAATCAGCACAGAGTATGGATCTCTCGATATGGATTAATGCAATATTCGACGTACATGTTTTTTTCTATTTTCAGGGCTCTTCAGCAAAGCGATTATACAAAGTGGAGCTCCTCTCACATACTCTTGGGGTATATTTAAGCAAGGAAGAGCTCAAGCTCAACGGTTTGCATTACAATTTAACTGCCCAACGAATGATATGAGGGCAATGGTCAGATGTCTGAAAAAGTTGGATGCAAAGACGTTAGTTTATGGGCACATGGAAGCCATTGTTAGTTGCTCCTAGTAGTATGATTTGAACTAATTATTGCATTATTTGAATGTAGTTCATTCTAATCAATCTTGCTGTTTATTAAATAGGATTATTTTAGAGAAAGATCCATGATTTTCACACCAACTATTGAGGCAGTTAATGACAGCTTAGCTTTTATTGCTGAAGATCCCCAACGGACGCTTGAGAGGGGAGATTTTTCAAGGGTTCCCTTAATTATGGGAGTAAATGCAGATGAAGGTCTGCTTCAAAGTAGCGGTATGTGGAACACAAAATAAAAATAATGTGCCAAGTAATTACTATATATCTTCAAAGCGCAAGGAATGAAAATACAAACTTTAACATTGTATGTTTTATGTACAGCGTTGGACGCAAACTACACCAAGCTTGCCCTTATGAGCCAATTTGAACTGAGCCTACCTGTTACATTGCAATACTCAAAAAACGACCGAATAACCAACGAAATACAAAGTTATTATTTTGACAAGCTTGCCAACGGAACAAGGGAAGATTTATTACGAAATTTTACAACGCTTTTTGGAGACCGGCATTTCTACCAACCCATTTCCAGATCAGCAAAGTTGTATTCCAAGCATGCCCCACTATTTTTGTACTACTTCAACTACTCCAGCTTCCACAGCATGGAACACTTTATTGCTGATCGGGAAAGGAGCTATATTCATCCTTTACTAAGCCTCTTGCTAAATCACACTTGGAGAGTTATACAAGAATTTATTCTTGGAATTCCTGTGATTGGAAAAGGTATATGCAATGTTACCACTTTTACTGATCTGATCTGATAATACTTTTCTAGTAAGTAGTGCATATTTTTCTTTCAATAGGTGCATGTCATGGTAGTGAATTACCTCTCTTATTCAATCATCCCTGGACACCTTCATTCTTCTCCATGTTACCTGAGAGAGATGTACAAATATCAAAGGATGTTGTGGCTCTTTGGGTGTCCTTTGCACGATCATGGTAAGGAATATAGGTATAAATATATATAAACCAAGAGTTCCTTTGTGTCGAAAAACAAATAAGTCGATTCATTTTGGTGTTATAGGGACACTATGATGCTGGGAAAGGCTCGCTGGACGCCCGTTGAACCAAACAAACCGTTGAAATATTTAGAAATTGGAAAAAATCCGAAAATGATTGATGAGCCGTTTACAGAAAGAGTCAACTTTTGGGAAACAATTGTTGATCAGCTTGAAGAGCCGGAAGTGTTTTAACCAAAATCAAACTGTCATGCATTTAAGTAGATTTTTTAAATAGTATTTTTTGAAAAAGAGTTCCTTTGTTGACTTTAACTTTTATTTCGATTTGTGCCATTACTATTAATCGCCTCGTTAAATAGTCAATATATAATGCATGCACTTATGTACATGGGTGTATTATATTTTCTATTTGTATTATAGTCTGTATTTTTGTGAGTTGCTTCAAGTCAATCTGTAATTATGAGATTTTTAATTTTAATGTATTGGTAATACCAATTTGGTATACACATACATAGTTGATATTAGGTATATCATAATTTGAAAGTATAATAATAATACCGTGTTAAAATATAAATACACAAATGTATTTGATTAGTTCTTTGCAATGTAATCTGTAATACAGATTCTGTATTGAGCATTAAGAAATTATGAAACTCAAAAAGCTGTAAATAAAGTGCCACAAATAAAGGGCAAAAGTTTTGATTACCATCTCGTACAAATTAATATAAATTGAAATAATAATTTAATACTGTCGAGTGTTGCAAAATCTACAATTAACAAAAGTGTGGGAAAATACTAAAAATGAGAAGTTACGAAATAGCTGTCCCTGACAGGATTATTTGTTATTCTGGGTTGAAATGTAAGGGGATGTAACTGTATGTTAGATGAGCCACTGCTCCTCGTTGGTCTACTATAATATCTGTGAGCATGTTCGTTTAAATCTGATGTGAAACTGGATCTGGATAACTTTCTGTTCTTGGCTCGACCATTACACTGTATGTACAGATATACTATTGTGAAAATGTATATCAGCGGTACAATAGTAGCCAAAATCCCTACTTTTAAATACCATTCTGTCGAAAAAGAGAAAATATGATCGTGGTTGGTGTCATTAAGA